>BQNB010123667.1:0-20060 GCA_026074375.1 Tanacetum coccineum
GGTTGTTATAAAAGGATTTTAGCTAAGGCTTGGGCTGAGGCTTGGCTTCTTTTGGCTTCGGCTTTGTACTCTTTTGATTCTCGTGTCCGTGTTTGCTCGCTTTTGACTATTTTCTTGTGATTTTTGACTTATCCGAACCTGCACACATAAAACACAAATACAAGCATATTTTTGCCATTTTTGGTCTGTTTTGGGTTTATTTGGGTTATTTTAAGCATAAATAGATATGTGTATTTTACACCTATCAATCATTCATAGCATTAGCAAGCACTTCTTGAGTAACCATCATCTCAAGTTCATCTTGCCAGACTTGTTTATCTTCTGGCATCTGATGTTGTCCCTCCTTGTCACATACATCTTCTCAAACATGTATACCCTTGTTTGGAGAAGCATTTTCAGAAGTTTGTTCTTGTGCATCTTGAACAACATCCTTTACTGGAATCCTTGTCCTATGAGGTTGAAGTGGAAGCAGTATGTATTCCTGAGTAGGTCCTTTATCTTTTCCTGCAACATAAAAATCTTATGTACCTGCATCCACAATAACCTAATTTTATATACTAACAAGAATATAATTCATGGAATTGGTGAGAAATTCAAGATCAAACATCCAATTTGGACCAGTTCCTGCCACATTTGGTTGATCTTCAAGAAAATTAATGTGTAGATTCTCTTCTACCCTTTTGGTCCTTTTGTTGTATACTCTAAAAGCTTTACTAGAGGTAGAGTATCCAAGCAAATAACCTTCATCAGATTTCCTATCAAATTTGCCTAAGGAATCTAAGGTGTTCAAAATAGTCAAAGGGCACCCAAAAGGTCTCATAAAACTAATACTAGGTGATTTACCTATTAATAGTTCATAAGGTGTCTTATTTTGAGGTTTGGTCACTAATACCCTATTCAGTACATAGCAAGCAGTATTAACTGCCTCTGCCCAAAATGGGATAGGTAAAAGTGAGTCTGCTAACATAGTTCTAGCTGTCTCAATTAGGGTCATGTTTTTCCTTTCTGCAACACCATTCTGCTGTGAAGTTCTAGCTACATTAAACTCCATTTTGATTCCTTTCTTAGCACAGAATTCATTCATAACATAGTTCTTAAACTCTGTCCCATTATCAAATCTAATGATTTTAACATTATGATTCAATTGTTTTTCTAAGCCTATGATTAGATGACAAAGGATTTCAAATGTTTCATCCTTTGTAGCTAAGAAAAATACCCAACTAAATCTGCTGAAATCATCAGTCACAACCAAGCAGTACCTTTTCTTGTTGATGCTTTCTATAGAGACAGGTCCAAATAAGTCCATATGAAGTAATTCTAGGGGCTTTCTGATGATTCTATCTAACTTGGCCTTACATGAGGCCTTATGTTGCTTACCCTTCTTGCAGGCAACACAAGTGTGGTCATTTACAAAAACTTTTGAAGGTAAACCTCTAACTAGGTGACCTTTAACAAGTTTATTTATATTTTTGAAATTTACATGACCTAATCTCCTGTGCCATAATTTAGACTCATCTGCTGTTGCATTTGCATATAAACAAGTTATACCTCCAGAAGGAACAATGTTCTTTAAATCCAAGATGTACACACCATCCTTTCTAGGAGCTCTAAGAACAACTTGACTTTCATCAAGAAGCATAAAGCTAAGAGACAAGATAAGGCATCCAGACTCAGTAAAAAAGACACTATTTTTCTTGTCACACATTTGTGAGATAGAGAAAAGATTAAACTTAAGTTCATCTACAAAGTAAACATCATCAAAGTCTAAATTAGCAGTTTTGATTTTACCTTTACCCGTTATTTTACCTCCTTTGGGATCACTTCCAAAAGCCACAAAGCCTCCATTGAAATCTTCATAGTCTGAAAGATAAGCTTTGTTGCCAGTCATATGGCTAGAGCAACCACTATCCACCACTGCATGATCCTGTAACAAGATCTCTGGATTGCCCTGCACAAAAGGTAAGAGAATTAGTATCTCTTAGGGATCCAAGTCAATACTGACTTGGAAATCCCTTTTGGGTCTACATACTCAAACTTCTTGAGCATGTAAGAGCCATTATATTTGTACACATGATCCTGGTAATTCATCTTTGGCCTCCATACCCATTTATCCTTCTTAAGGACATTTTCCACCTTACCCTTACTAACTACTGCCCTTGTCCCAACAGTAGTCATGTTTTTAACCCCAAAAGTTTTCACATCAGGTTTTAAGTCTTTGGGTCTATAAACTGGTTGGGTGAAGTAAGACCTCTTGATTGGTGAGTTTGAGGCTTTTGGTCTTACAATGTCCAATCTTGGGTGATTTGGTCTAATAACACTATTAGATTGTGCTATTTTTGAGGCCAATGGCCTAGCAGTACTAACAGGCCTAACAGTATAAACAGGCCTAACAGTACTAATAGACCTAGCAGTACTAACATTTGATCTATCAGTATTAACTAAACCTGCTCTGGTTAGTACTGCTGATGGGTTAAAGGTCCTTTTTGCATGAGGGTATTTCAAATTTTTTGAAAAGTTTTGGTGATTTACCCTTTTGCCATAATCCCATACTGGTTTGACTACCCTCTGTCCACCCTTGGACCAGTATTGACCACAGTTTTTAGCTTAGGTTCTTGACTCTGTTTGTCATGAAAATTACAATCTTTGATCAAATGGTCAGTACTTTTATAGATAAAGCAAGCTTTTATTTTCTTAAAACCAATTCCTTATTTCTAAGAAGTTTGACCAATTTTATCAACTCTAGTTTTAACTGTTTGAGTCTCATTAGTTCTTAACAGACTAACTTTTTGCACTTCAAAACACATCATCACATCCGTCTTAAAATCCAACTCAATGATAACTTTACTATGTTAACTGATATTTCATAGACTGTCTTAGTTTTTGAGTATTTGTGCTTCATTTGTTTTACCTACAGCTCACACTATTTTTAGTAATAGAGAATCAGTTGTTTTTGACTCAATTATTTTCTTCCTAATGGCATATTCATCTAAACCTGCAAATGATATGTCAGCTCTTGGGGTTAGAAAGTTCCCTGTTATAGGAGGGGGAACAACATGAAACCCATCTAACTTTTTAAGAAACTATCAATTGCTGGTGTTTTCTCTTCATCACTGATCGACATAAAAAACACTAAAACTAATCTCACTATTAGTTTCAGAATAGTTTACTCCATTTCATTCAATTAGTGCATATCCTAAACCCAGTTCTATCTCTAGTACTCATTTTTACTGTTGATAATTTCATCAAGAATCTTGGATTATCTTCCTATATTTTATATCTTTAATTTTGAACTCATCACTTTCCTTAACAACTTTCCTAATTCCAGGTTATGTTGTAATTTTTATTTCTTGCATTTAAGCTCATAGTTTTGTAACTCATATTTTTACACTCCCAATCCAATTCATTCTTTTATGAACAATTATCTCAGAATCTAGAGACTCTAACCCCTAACTTATAACCCTGAATTTTCTAGTCTTGCTCTGCTATGTTTTTCTCTTTCCCTATCATAATTCTTTTGAAGAGTTTTTAAAAGAGCCAAGACATTATTAGAACATTTTTGTACCTCATTGTCAGAATAACTTATGAGCTTGAAGAAGAGATTGCCATTAAAGCATAGTTGACTGGTTCTACTTCAAAATCATTACTCCAGTCATAGCCTCCTAGACCATCTTGAGCCACCAGTGCTTGTGATGAAGATTCATTTGTTGGTGCATTGCTCCTGCCATTGTCACCATAAGATCTTTTCCCTTGATTCCTTCCAGATCTGCATTCCCTAGCAAAGTGCCCTTTTCTGTGACAGTTGTAGCACTTAATTTTTGATTTATCAAGTGAAACATGTCGTTTTTCTTTGAAATCCATGTTCCCCTGTCTTCTGAATGAATTTCCTTTGCAAGTCAACATAGCCCCCAAAAACCCCCCCCCCCCCCCCCCCAACCATCTAGATCTATTCCAACCAAGCATCTATTCATCAATCTACTAAAAATCCTCATTTTCAAGTTGAGGACTGGTTGTTGGTTGTGCAAAGAAAGAGCACGCTACATCATGAGCACATAGGGTAGATGAAACTTGACTAATTCCTCCAGCAGTACTAACCCCAAAATCTCCACTGGCAGTACTAACTTCATTAGTACTGCTAGTGTTCTTAGAGGAAAGAAATGCCAAGTTCTGAGAAGTAGAAGTGGAACTTGAAGACCTTTTCATCTTATCTTCGTAGACCCTAAGTTGTGTAGAGGTCATCAATATCAATCTCATCAATGTCTGGCTTATTTCTCATGATTAGAGCAATTTGATTCCATGAAGGAGGAAGACATACTACTTTGAAACTTTATATTTAGGAACTTCTGTTGATATCATCCCTTAATTGAACACCATGAACCTCTAATTGACTTATAAGTTTTTGGAACCTATCATAAGCCTTGTCCATACTTTCATTTGATGCAAAGAAAGTCTTTCAAACTGATTTTTTAGAACTTTTTCTGCATCTTCCTGAATTCTTTCATTACCTCCAAACCTATATTTGATTGCTCCTATAGTGATTTAGCATCTGCGAAGATGTGAAACTTGAGGAGGTATTTCATCAGTTATTGCTAACAAGCAAGATGTTCTTAACTCTTTCTTAATTCTTTTAGCAACCAGTTTTTTGGCAGTCTTTAAGGAGCAGGAGGGGCAGATGATTCTCTAGTTGGTCAGGCTCTTCTTCAAGATCTCCATTAACAATAAACATCCCATAGGTTATGGTCTGTGTACAGATATATTGTCCGCATTCTCATGTCCAACTATCATATTCTCCCATCTTGAATGATATGATTTGCGATTGCTGTGATAGAGGGTGGAGGAATGACTTGTTCTCATCTTACAATTGAGTTCTTCTTATTCAGAGTTTCCACACAAGCTCTGATATGTGGTGACCCAAATCATTTCATTGGAGAATGTTCAAAGCCGCCAAAGAACACCGATCAAAGAGCATTCATTGGAGAAGCATGGAATGACAATGGAGAAGATGAGGTGGAAAGGACTAAGGATGAAGCTTGCCTTGTAGCTCAAGCGCCCGATGAAATATGCTTAGGAGTAAATTTGGAACCCGATGAATGGATTAAGGATAGTGGATGCTCAAAACACATGATCGGTAATCAAAAGTTATTTTCCTCATACAAAGCATATAACGGAGGTAACATAATTTTCGGGAGCAACCTACGCGGTAAAATCATAGGCAAAGGTACGATTTCTCAAGACTCCTTAATAATTGAAAATGTTGAGCACGTAGATAACTTAACTTATAACTTGATTAGTATAGGTCAAATATGTGATAATAAGTGCAAAGTAATATTTACCGAACACGATAACGAGATAATCAAAAATGAAAAAGTCATAAGGAAAGGAATTAGGAAAGGAGGATTATATGTAATGAAACTAGGAAATAAACCGGAAGACAAAATATGCCTTGCAACATTAGACGAAAATTCCACACTATGGCATAGAAGATTTGGTCATGCTAATATGCAACTAATTCAATCATTAGAATCTAAAGAATTAGTTATAAATTTACCTAAACTCAAATACGACCAACATTTTTGTGATGCTTGCAAAATTGGAAAGCAAGCTCACGTAAGTCACAAGGCCAAAAATATAGTCTCAACAACTAGATGCTTAGAACTACTTCACATGGATTTGTTTGGGCCCTCCGCCATACGAAGCTATGGAGGAAATCGTTATACCTTAGTAATTGTAGATGACTATTCTCGATACACTTGGACTAGATTTTTAGCGAATAAAACCGAAGCTTTTGAAGAATTTGAAATATTTAGCAAAATGATCCAAAACAAATTAGGATGTTCTATTGTATCAATTAGAACGGATCATGGTCGGGAATTTGATAATGAAGTACAATTTGGAAAATATTGTGATTTAAATGGGATATCTCACAATTTTTCCGCTCCTCGTACTCCACAATCAAATGGGGTAGTAGAAAGAAAAAATCGCACTTTACAAGAAATGAGTAGAACCATGTTAAATGAACAATCCATTCCTCAAAAATTTTGGTGCAATGCGGTCGATACATCAACTTATATAATTAATAGAGTTTCTATTAGACGTATTTTAGGAAAAACTCCATACGAGTTGTTAAGAGGTAGGAAACCAAACCTTAACTATTTTAGAGTATTCGGAAGTAAATGTTTTATTCTTAATACAAAAGATTACCTAACCAAGTTCGACCCAAAGTCGTATGAAGGTGTTTTCCTAGGATATTCGCAAAATAGTAAAGCTTACATAATACTTAACAAACAAACAATGAAAGTAGAAGAATCATTAAATGTAACTTTCGATGAGACTCCTCCTCCACCTAAAACATCACCATTGGAAGATGATGAATTAGTCGAAGAAGAAGCTATTGAGGTTAGTAAAACAAAACCCATAGGCAATGATCTTGAAGACATTTCATTAGAAAATAATCAAATAATAAACATTAAAGAATCTAAAAGTCATCCCCTAGAAAATGTTATTGGTAATCTAAATCAAAGAACACTTAGGTCGCAAGCTCAAGAGAAAAGCAATTTCTTTTGCTTTATTTCAACAATAGAACCTAAAAATATAAATGAGGCACTAAAAGATGAAAATTGGGTAATGGCCATGCAAGAGGAACTAAATCAATTTATAACAAATGATGTTTGGGAACTAGTCCCAAATCCCATGGATATGACCATTATAGGAACAAAATGGGTATATAGAAATAAACTCGATGAAAATGGGGTCGTAACAAGAAACAAAGCTAGGTTGGTCGCCCAAGGTTATAATCAACAAGAAGGAATTGATTATGATGAAACATATGCACCCGTAGCTAGACTAGAGTCCATAAGAATACTTTTAGCTTATGCTTGTGCACTAGATTTTAAGTTATACCAAATGGATGTGAAGAGTGCATTCCTTAACGGTGTTATCAATGAGGAGGTTTACGTGGCACAACCTCCGGGATTCATTGACTTCGCAAAACCTAATTATGTCTATAAACTTAAGAAAGCTCTTTATGGTCTAAAACAAGCTCCAAAAGCTTGGTACGATCGACTAAAAGCCTTTCTTATTAAACATAATTATTCTATGGGAATGGTAGATAACACTCTCTTCACTAAAAAGAAAGACTCCAACATCATTATCGTCCAAATATATGTTGATGACATTATATTCGGATCAACTTGTCAAGAAATGTGTGATGACTTTGCCAAGATCATGCATGATGAGTTTGAAATGAGTATGATGGGGGAACTAAACTTTTTCTTAGGATTACAAATAAAACAATTAAATGATGGAATATTTTTCAATCAATCAAAATATATTAAGGAAATGCTTAAGAAATTTGGACTAGAAGACTCTAAGCCAATGAAAACCCCCATGTCTACGGAAACCAAACTCACAAGGGACGAAGAAGGTGAGTCCGTAGATAATACCAAATATAGAGGCATGATAGGTAGTTTATTATACTTAACGGCAAGTAGACCCGATATCATGTTTAGTGTTTGCCTTTGTGCACGCTTTCAAGAGGATCCCAAAACCTCTCACCTAGAAGCGGTTAAGCGTATCTTCCGATACATTAAAGGCACTATGCATTTGGGATTATGGTATCCCAAGGGATCCGGCATAGAAACAATAGTTTATGCGGATTCGGATCATGCGGGAGATTACGTTGATCGCAAGAGCACTAGTGGTGTTTGCACATTCATGGGATGTTGTTTAACATCTTGGTTTTCAAAGAAGCAAACCGCTCTTGCTATCTCCACAACCGAAGCGGAATATGTTAGTGCCGGAAAGGCATGTCAACAAGCACTATGGATGAAACAAGCTCTCATAGACTATGGCATTAGGTTAGACAATATTCCAATAATGTGTGACAACAAAGGGGCTATAGACTTAAGTAAGAATCCCGTTCAACACTCACGAACTAAACACATAGAAATTCGCCACCACTTCCTTCGTGATAATGTTCAAAAAGGGAATATCTCTTTAGAAAAGGTCTCATCGGAAGACAACATAGCCGATATTCTAACTAAGCCACTTAAACGTGAACCATTTAACTACTTACGCTTAGGTCTAGGAATGATGGAACAAATTGACTAAGTTTTCAGCACTAAAAATTAATAATGAACTATTTGTCAAAAATCTGAGAAATAATTTCTCAACAGGTGGCGGCCCCCTTAATTCATAAGGGGCGGCCCCCTTAATTTTAAGGGGGCCGGCCAGACTTTAAGGGGGCCACCCACTGAACATAATTTTTTTTTCTTCTCTCTGTGTCTAGGCTTCTGTTTTGCACAAAAATACAAAAAAAATTATAATACGCATATTATTAATCATGTAATATACTACAATGCATGCAATCTTGTCCTTAGCATTGTGCTTGAGTTTGAAAGATATTACTTGTTTAAAATATGGTTATTCATGAAAATTGGCCAAATGTATCGGGTCATATTCTCCTACCATAGAACATGTAAATTATAATATCAGACAATTTAGAAACTAGGTCGCAAACACTTTTCTAATTAATTCAATCGACACTTGGTTTGGTCTCTAAATGTGTCAAACAAATGGACGAAGTTATAACAAACGAATTTAAAATCTAAGTTTTATTTATAAAAATTGGGGGGAACAAACGCAGAGTTTTACAATTAAATTCTGGACTCGTTACTTAATAAAATTACAATCCAAAAGTGGTTTTGAAACCTAGGCCATGTCCTCTACAACTTTTGTCATTTAAGTTTTGTCCAAAAAGGTCGCTTAAAGGGTTAAAAATGTGGTTATAAATGAGGGTGTCGCGATTGGTTCTATAACAGAATTTATTTATTTTGGCCAAGTGTTTTACAAGTGACATTTGGCTGACTTTGGTCGCAGCTTGCGAACACGTCACTCAGTGTTAGGACAAGGTAAAAGCATATTTAGAAACTAGGCCAGGTCTACTACCATTTGCCCTTTATGAATTTGCTGGGACGAGTCGTTATGTGGTTAAAAAAAACAAGGCCAAAAGTAGGGGGGTGTCGGGACCCTTCGATCAACTAGTACTAAATACGTTTGACAGCAGTTCTAACTTGGGCCATGTTGCGAGTACGTTTCCTTACACCAATTTTCTGATGATTCGAATCTCTAAATGAAGCTGACTATGTTGACTATAAAACGCCCCCAATTCCTGTCCTTAATTCCAAGTTTAAATGGGTCGAACCATGGTTTAAATTCAACCCAACAGGCCAGTTTTTATTTACATAAAATAACGATTTTGAAAGTTAGTTTCCCGTTTTGTTCCAAGGTGTTAGGGGCTCAAATTTCGCGTGAACACTTCTCCTATACTATGCTAACGAGTGATACATTCAGAATTTTCATTGGTCAAGTTTGTATAGGGGTTTCTCAATGAACCCGTATACATAAGAAGGTTTATAGAAGTGTTCCGTTTTTAAAATTTGCAATTCGGCTAACCATAATAAGTATACATATCGTTTCAAAAAAAAATCTAGCACACGGTTTCCTAAGAACATATGACCAAGGATTTCCTATAATTATAAGTTAACCAATTTTTGTTTCTTGTTTCTGTAAAGACGTAAACGAACATGTGTATTTCTGTTTTACAGAAAACTCACAATTGGGTAATGTGTTCTTATCTTTTAAACGGGACATTCCTCAGTGCACATTTAAACAAGACGAATGCATGAAATCAAATAAAAAGAAGAGGGTATAAACAAAGGTTTGAAGAAGGAAGATTATGAACTTGAACCCAAAAGAAAACCCTAATTGATCTATACATTTTTGTAGTTCGGCCCAAATCAATACCAAACGTTCCACCACGATTTATACCCCACTAATGCACTTGTCACACCACGTAGAACACACCTAGCTTGCTTGCACTTCGACTAGAAGTGAGGACCAAAAGGGACGAATTAGGGTTTGGACTTTTTAGGGTTTTATGTATAATGAAGGTATACGGTTGTGGGTTTTGTTGTGTTGCCAGAAACAATGGTGAGTGAGGAGTGATTTTAACAGAGGTTGGTCTTGTGTTTGTTTGTGATAAACAGGAATGAGGTGCCATCTTATTTATACACGCATGTAAGGAAGGTTTACTAGTCAAATATGGATGTCACATGTTTATGTAGTTGAATTTGGGGTAAGCATCTTGTACAGGGTCTAAAAGATGAAGACTGTTTATGGATTGAAGGGATTTGGACGTTGGGAGCAGGATCAAGAAAAAGGGACGGCCAATTTGTCACGAGTATGTTTAGGTTTTACAAAAAGGGGATCATGGGCTTTGTACATTGGGTAATATGATTTTGGTAAGAATGGATTTTGCATCTCTTTACCCAAATTAAGTGTATTTACTGGCTTGTGGAGTTGGAATTGTGTACACGAATTGTTTTGTCTAGTTTGTAGGGATTTTATTTGATTCTTGAATTTGTCCAAGTAATTTTCCTTATTGCGTACCATTTTAAACAAGTGTAGAACTCTAAATCTTGCTTGCTTACTCTTTGAAATTGGGTGCTAGATGGTGGCGAAAAGATAAGGGTGATATTAACTCGATCTTTGCCTAGTTAGGTCGTAGGAACATGTTAATTTAGGTCTTTAGTTTAGACGTAGCGTTAATAAGAAGTCCTAGGTTAAATTTTTACTTATTAGGGTTTAATTAGATGATTTAAATAAGAAAAGATATGCGCGTAAAACTCTATAAATAAGGATAGATAGAATAATTGAAATCGTAACGCGACCTGAAAACACGGGGTGTTATAGTCTTCCCCCGTTAAATGAGCCTTGTCCTCAAGGCTTAAGACGCGGCACGACGGTGCGGTCTCGGTGAAAAGATGTGGGTACTTCTGCTTGAATTGATCCTCACGTTCCCAGGTAAACTCAGGACCTCGTTTAGAGTTCCATCTAACTTTAATGATGGGAATGCGACTTCTCTTCAATTGTTTGATCTCACGATCCATAACCTCTACTGGTTCTTCCACAAAGTGGAGCTTGTCATCAACACGTAGTTCTTCCAACGGAATCACAAGTGACTCATCGAACAAACACTTATTCAGATTTGACACGTGAAACGTGTTATGAACTCGGCTTAATTGTTGTGGTAATTCAAGTTTATAGGCAACAATTCCGACTCTCTCGATCACCTTGAAAGGGCCGACATACCTGGGGTTTAACTTCCCCCGTTTGCCAAAATGCACAACCCCTTTCCAAGGCGAAACTTTTAACATGACCCTGTCACCCACTTGAAACACCATTGGTTTACATCTAATGTTTGCATAGCTCTTTTATCGGTCACGAGCGGCTTGGATTCTGCTTTTGATTTGGACGATCTTCTAGGTGGTTTCATGAATTATTGCAGGACCAGTAAGTTGAGCATCTCCAACTTCTGCCCAACATACGGGTGATCGACACTTTCGCCCGTATAGTGCCTCGAATGGTGCAGCCTTTATGCCGGTATGGTAACTGTTGTTGTAAGAAAATTCTACTAACGGTAAATGTCTGTCCCAATTCTTTCCAAAGTCTAACACGCAAGCGCGTAACATGTCTTCCAAAGTTTGGATAGTTCTTTCACTTTGACCGTCAGTTTTGGGATGATAGGTTGTACTCATGTCCAATCGGGTTCCCAAAGCCTTATGAAGTGCTTGCCAGAATAGTGAAATAAATCTACCATCATGATCGAAGATAATAGAAACAGGCACACCATGTCGGGTGACTACTTCCTTTATGTAAAGCTTCATTAACTTCTCCATAGGATCATTTTCCCTCATTGGTAGGAAGTGAGCAGATTTTGTAAGACGATCAACGATCACCCAAATGGTGTCATAACCATTTGCCGTCTTAGGGAGTTTAGTGATGAAATCCATGGTGATTTTCTCCCACTTCTATTCTGGAATATCCGGTTGGACTAGTAAGCCGGAAGGTTTTTGATGTTCCGCCTTGACTTTAGCACAAGTCAAACATTTGCTAACATTGGTGGCAATGTTCGCCTTCATGTTAGGCCACCAATACAACTGCTTCAAGTCTTGGTACATCTTATCTGAACCCGGATGAATAGAATATTTTAACTTATGAGACTCGTGC
The DNA here is from genome assembly GCA_026074375.1 of Tanacetum coccineum. NCBI lineage: Eukaryota > Viridiplantae > Streptophyta > Magnoliopsida > Asterales > Asteraceae > Tanacetum > Tanacetum coccineum. The sequence continues at coordinate 12,067 of BQNB010123667.1, forward strand.
ATGACTAGAGTCCTTAAGTCTCCATAACATGGTAACTAACTCCTGTTGTTTAAACATAAAGTTCCGTCCGCACGGGGTTTCATTCTTTCCTTTGTAAGGTCCTGTCGTAGCATACCTCCAACATCTTCACCAGTAAGGTTTTCAGGTTTTAATGCTTCGGTTTTGAGCTAGCTTCTATGGATTTGTTTAGGAAGGTTCAGGCCATAGTCATGATTAAGGCCTCGGACTGTAAAGGTGTTGACCTACTTTCATGCTCAACAAGCATCAGCAACAACGTTTTGCTTTTCCCCGGGGTGCAGTTTGTTAATGAATGTTCCACAATCGTAATCACCTAAAGCTAAAATAATTATAAAACAAAAACTCAACAAACGCCGTTGCCTCATGTTCAACTCTTTTTGATCGAGGATATGTTGTAGACTCTTGTGGTCAGTAAATACAGTGCACCTTGCCCGCTATAAGTTAATGTCTCACTCTTAAGACGAACACCACAGCTCGAGTCTCAGATCATGAGTTGTGTAGTTTTTCTCATGGATCTTCAGTTGCATGAGAAGAATAGGCTATAACTTTCTCGTTTTGCATAAGCACGACACCCAAACCCTTATGCGACGCATCACAATAAACAACAAAGTTTTCTGATCCTTTAGGCAAGGCCAGAATGGGTACGCTACACAGCTTTTGTTTAATTAATTAAAATGCAGCTTCCTCCTTTTCTCCCCAGTCAAACTTCACGCACTTCTGAGTCAGCTTAGTCATTGGCTTTGCGATTTTAGAAAAGCCTTCAATGAATTTTCTAATAATAACAGCAAGTCCTTAAAATTGGTAGGTGGATCTCTGTTGGACTCTTAGGAGATGCCCAATCTTTAATCGACTCGACCTTTACTGGGTCTAGGTGAATGCCTTTGCTATCAATCATGTGTCCAAGAAACTGTACTTTTGGAATCCAAAATTCACACTTGGAGAATTTTACGTACAACTCTTCTTTCCTAAGCAACTCTAAAATTAATTTGAGATGCTCATCATGTCTTCATTGTTTGTGTAATAAATTAGTTTAATCGTCGGATAAAGGACATCACAAACTTATCCTAATTAAGGTTTGCACACCGGTTCATGAGGTCTATATATGCTCGCCGATGTGTGTCCAAACCAAAAGGTCCATTACTTGAAATCGTAGTGCCCCATATCGCCATGTCCTAAACGCGGGTCTTGGAATGATCTTTCTTTGTGAACTCTCAACTGATGGTAACCTGATCGTAAGTCGATTTTCGAGTAGACACTCGACCCTTGAAGTTGATCGAACAAGTCATCAATCCTAGGAAGTGGGTAACGGTTCTTTACTGTTAACTTGTTCAGTTCACGATAATCGATGCACATGCAAAACGATCCGTCTTTCTTCTTGACGAACAAGACCGGAGCTCCCCAGGGTGAAGAGTTGGGCCTTATAAATCCTTTGTCGGATAGTTCTTGAAGTTGTTCCGCTAGTTCTTTCATTTTGGATGGTGCCAACCGATAAGGCGCCCGTGCTACAGGTGCAACACCTGGTACCAAATCAATTTGGAATTCTACTTGTCGAACTGGTGGAATACGCGGCAAGTCGGCAAGTCTCTAACAATTGGCACGTCCTCAAGTCGCTTCCCCTCTGATTAACCTGTCTTTGGCTGTTTCCTTCGTAGGTAATGGTGCAAATGACTCAACTTCCCTTTGACAAACTCTTGTGCCTTAGTGCACGAAATGATATTTAGTTGGGATTCTCCCCTTTGGTTGTTTCCATTGCCTTGGAAAATTAACATCTCTCTTCCAAAAGGAACACGTACAATCTTCTCATCACAAATGATCACTCCATGATACTTTGGTAACCAATCCATTCCAATAATGACATCAAAACTACCTAGTGGGAGAAGCATCAAGTCGATGTTGAAAGGATGATTCATGAAGTTTAGAGTGCAACCTCGGATTATGGTGTTAACTCCTATGATTTTCCCATCGGCTAATTCTACGTCATAATGATTTTCTAATGTAGTGGGGGTAATGTCAATCAAGGTACTAAAGGTATTAGATACAAAGCTCCTATCCGCACCAGTATCAAACAAAAGCTTAGCATAATGGTCGTTCAGAAGAAACGTACTCGTGATGACGTTAGGGTCTGGGCTAGCATCTCTTCCTCCCAACGCATAAGCTCTTCCCTGAGTTGGGCCATTCCCATTGCCATTCCTACGGTTCTTCAGTTTTGGGCAGTTCCTTTTCATATGCTCGGTGTTACCACATTCATAGCATACCCTAGCCTTTTGATTGTTGTTGTTGTTGGTGTTGTTGGTATTGACCCGACAATCAGTGGTAGCATGGCCATCACCTCTTGCATTTTCCATTTTTGGTGCACATTGCCCAGTAGCTTGTGATGGTAATTGCACTGGGTGCTCAGAGGTAGTTACACTACGTTTAAACCCTTCTTTTCACCAGGGCCAGCAGTGTATGCCCTAGCTACATTTTGCTTCTTATGGGGTTGTTGTTGGTGGTTGTTTCTTGACGAATCATCAGCCTTCCTCTTGTTTTCATTCTGCCTTTCTGCATATGTACGGAGTTTTTGATCCATCAAGTCGTTGGCCAACTCGATAGCATCATCAAGAGTTTTGGGTCTTGCAGACATGACATTCCCATGAATGTTATTAGGATGTCACTTTATTGTACTTGTCAACCTTTTTGGTCTCATCAGCAAGGAACTTGGTGCACATCAAGGCTAGTTCCTAGAAACGCTGAGTATAAGCTGCAATATCGTTTCCCCTGACCTTAAGATTCTACAGCTCAATTTCAAGTTTCTTGATTTCACCTTTTAGACAGTATTTGTCTGTCAACTTCTTTTTGAGAGCCCCCCAAGTCATAGCATAGGCAGCATCATGACCTAAGGTTCTCACATGACCATTCCACCAGGTTAGTGCAACACCTAGCAGAGTGCACGTAGCGAACTTCACTTGGTTGTCAATGGCATAACCGCTAATATGAAATACCGATTCCATCTTTTTGAGCCATTGAGACAAGCCAACAACGCCTTCAGTTCCCTTGTAGTTTTCAAGGGTTGGGCATTTCTAGATATCAGGTAAGAACAGACACGTGCAGGTTGCACTGGCCTTCTAAGTCCTCCACCCGAATTGTGGCTTGCATCATCCTGAGTGTGGGTAGAGTTTCTTTGGATTGCCCGATCGATCATAGCTTGAATGGATTCTGGAGTCATGACGTCGTTTGCTCCTTGTCTTGTTACAGGGCATGATTCCTAATAAACACATTGAATAAAAATGTACGCGAGATATAATCACAATGTCGATCAAAATGGTATGATATAATAGCTAACACCACAACACAAATGGAAAATGAATAAAAATGAGATCAACCATAATATTATACATCAACATTTCATAACATAATTTTGAATCATTGATTTGTTTGGATACAAAATGACCACAAACTGATCTTAGTATAGAAAATGAAATTACCGTCCTAGTATAGGTTCTATTAGGCTGGGATTTACCAATAAAGTTAATAGGATTATAACAAGATAGCCTAGAAAAATGAAAAAAATACAACTAACAGATACTATCGGCGTTTCCTCCACCGTATCAAGTCCATTAGCTGGGAGTTACCCATAAAGCTTAATAGACTATATAAAGCTGGGAGTTACCCATCTCTGGCGCTGCCACTCCATACGACTCATGTGAGTCTCCAGTGTCTCAAGTCGCGCCAATAATGCCCTGTTTCGAGCCTTGGAACTAAGGTATGCCTGGCGTACCTCATGCAACTCTGTCTCATAAGCAGTCCTCTGACCTCTCACTACATCAATCTCAAGTCTAATGTCTTTGCGGGTAGTCCGAGCATCAAAAAGCTATGTGTATAAATCCTCACACTCCTTCCTGCGAACTTGTGCCTGGTAGCTGACCCTCAAGTTAACTTCCTCAATGGAAGTCATCATCCTATGCTCAGAAGCCTGTAAAGCTCTAACATAACCAACATCCTCTGCTTTCACTGCGGCTCTAGCAGTAGTCCAGGCATCATGACCCTCTAGGTGCTCTAGCAGCAACAGCAGCAACAGAACTCTCTGCTACATCACACCCAGGTGGGGGAGCAGTAAGTACAAATCTCCTCTGAGGTGGCATGTCCTCCTCGAGGATGTCATCTCTCATACGGATCATGGCTGCCCTATGACCCAATGGTGCCTGATCATAGGTAGGGTTGGTGGGTGGTATAGGTGTGGCAGCATGCTCAGCAATGCGTGCCTCCATGGTTGCTGGCATAGGTGGCTCAAGTCGGACAGTCTTCGGTGCCCTACAGAGATGTGTCTGAGAAACAGGGACCCTGGTCTGAGGTGATCTAGGTGTAGGTGCAGACTCATCAGTCTCAAATGCCTATGTATCCCCAGCTGAGGGAACAGGGTCAACAACAGGTACCATAAAAGAATCAGCCGGAGCTAGGTGCTTCTCCTCTTCCTCCTCGTCATCTGTATCATCGTCGTCATCATCATCCTCGGGCTCATGCTCCTCACTAGGATCCTCTTTGGGATCCTCCTTGGGATCCTTATTGTCATCCTCCTCGCCATCCTCAGGCTCGTCTGGATAAGCAATAGAATCTGCATTAGTATCCTCCTTTATCGAATCTGAGTCAGCAATGTATCCAGGTGACTTAGCGGTCGGTGAAGCATCATCAGCATAAGGCTGATGCTCGACCTGAATGTCATCATTTGATGGTGCATGGTACTCCGGGTGCTCTGGCTCCGGAACATATATTGGTACATGCTCATCCAACTCTATGGGATCAGGTACATAGGCAGGTGACAGTGGGTGTGCCTGCCCTTATTGGGCGACCTCCTCGTACAGGTCCATCTCCGGAATCTCGCCGGCATTCACGAGTGGAATACCCCATGATGATGGTCCGTTTGAATCGGAAGATACAGACGTATAGGTAACAGCGGACGATGCGTTGTCTGATGACATGGCAAATCTGTAACCATAATATAAACTTGTATAAGTATATTATATAAGACCATCAGTAATATACGTAATGTAATATAAACACGTATATAACTTATGTAAGCACTTAGTATAATCAACTAATGCTAAAATGATGTATGACATGTAAGCATGTATACTAGATGCAAATAAGTAATGTATGTATGTCCCTTTGAAAAACTTTTGAATGACACAATGTTTGAAAACGGTTATAGACCAAGTAAAAACGTTTGACCTGGTTCTCTATAACCTTGGCTCTGATACCAATCTGTAACACCCCCAAAATGGGCCACAGCGGAATATGATGTTCCGGGGGTATTACTTCATAGATCAATAGCACAAGATATGAGAACGACCTCTATAAGAGTCGTTTAAAATCTGATACATTGGATTTCATAAATGGTTCGTTACAAATGCCCATAGGCTTAACTTGTTTAACTTGGATAAATAAAGATTTCACAACATAACAATATCCCAAAATGTAATGCATGTAAATCTTTATGATAATATGACTTCAAAAGACGACCATCCAATGTATCCTTGACTTGCACCTTATTGACCTGAGAAAACATGTTTAAACTGTCAACAATAATATTGGTGAATTTATAGGTTTATAAATTAAATGAAGCGGATAGCAAGATTTTCCTTGTAATAAAGTAACGAATACAATATCACAAAAATGTATTACGAAATGCAATAAGCTCATGACACCGATGCTAAACAATGCATGTATATCAAATACATATAAATGATAGTGCTCAATGTAGATGTTCAACCCGTAACACCTATGAGTCCGAAATAGTATACGTTCGTCGTTCCCAACCAACCGGTAAACTAGCAAGTGCTACTTGCCTGAATGGGGATGTTAATTCCCAAATAGATCTATTCATAACATTCGCGCTCACATAATGTAATTAACAATTACATATATGCAGTTAATAGTTCATGATGTTGGGCATAGTGGGTTACAGCTACTTAGGCAAACTCGTAATATTTAAATTAAAATGTACTTGCATCTATTTTGTAAAACAAACATGATCTCATCCATGAGATTTGATAAATGATTGAAAAGTATAAAATGGGGACTATAAACTCACATCAAGTAATGATAACGGAATACCAAGGTAGTGGCTGAAAAACGATGCAAAAGACTTTATCCGCAACCTATATAACAATAATACATATTTACTAAACGGAAAAATAATAGACTAATACTTGCAATCTCGTCCCTAGTGTGTGCTTGAGCTCCATTTAAAATAACGATGTTTGAAAACGGAATCTCATGTTAAAATGGTCAACCTTTATCGGGTCAGAATATAAGTATGTAATTATACGTCTTATTGGACTTTTAGGAAACAGTCAACATATGTTCTAAAATGTGTTAGTTTTAGTCGGCCAGTGGTTCGGTCTCTAATGCGCCACATATAAGACGAAATAGTGACGTTTATACAATCAAATAAGTATAATCTACCTTAAAGAATTATGAGATAAAAATTGGGGTTTACAATTTAATTACGATGTCAATAATTGACGATAATGCATTCAAAACGTTACTTTTACAATCTCGCCAGGTCCATCTACAACTTTCGTTAATTAAGGATTTGAGTTGTTGATGTGGTTAAACGAGTTAAAAACGAGTACAAAGTAGGTGTACACGCAGTAGGGTTCAAGCAAAATTTTAAAACTTGCACACTATTGTCAATACCTGTGACCAGACATCCATATTGTGACGCGATTTTCCAACTCGCCTCTAGATGAAAAGGATTGACTCTTTTTCCTATTTAAAGAGGGTATACAAGACTTCATATAACAGTCCTTGGTTCGTTCTAACATTAGGTAAACGTATCACTATAACTTGAGTAAAATGCCTTGTCGGCTGTTTTTAAAACAGTGGAAAATGATGGTAGTTTTTCGTGTAAGTTTAGAGCCTTCTAACTCCGTCATTACTTGACAAAAACTAATGATTCCAGGGGAAAAACAAAGTATTCTAGGTCCTACTTACATAACACACCAAGTCTGATTCTATACTCAACGCCTAAAGGTCGAATAGTGTACTTAAACTATAAGTGTGGGTTGCGTCTTAAAGTCACATAACATATGCGTTTTTCTTAGGATTTTTCAACAACTGACTCGCGTGGTTCTTACTCCTTTTTATATATAAATAAATATAGATAAATATAAATATATAACAAGGATCAAAATCCACAAAATCAATGAAACCGGAAGTAGTATAGAGTATCTCCGGGTCGTTATGTCCCAACGAGGCTTGAATGGAAAATCGAGTGACGAATTGATAATTGAGGTTTGAATAGGACAAGGATATGATTTGGGCACTAAACCTAAATAGCAAATGCGCGAAAAGATAAGCAAGGAAAATAAGCTAGAGCAAGCATAAAGGCTAGGAATGGTAAAAACACTAAGAACTTTTATAAAACACTAAAAACTTTTATACTAAGACACAAATAAGCTCAAATAAGCTTAGGACAAATCAAATAAGCTAGACTAACTCTAAATAAGCAAATTCAGCAAGCAATTAAACTAAATTAAGCAGGAGAAACTCACCAGTACTAACAGCAGTACTAACAGTATTAACTACCAGTACTAACTTGGAGTTAGTACTGCTAGCTTTAACACAACACAATGAAACAAGAAATAAGCAAATAAGCTAAAACAGATATTTAACTACCCCTAATAAGCACTCAGGCATAAGAATAAGCAACTAGAATAAACTAAAGTGACAAATAAGCTAAAAATTACAAACTGATAACTATTAAAAATTGCTTTGAAAAGGCAAATAAGCTAAAGTAAGCTTCTACTAAAGACAGTAAAGGAAAATGGCTTAATCTACTCTAAAAAGCTAAGGAAATCTTAAATAAGCAGAAATGATAAGTTAATAATCAATAATGAACCAACAGTACTAACAACTTTAACTACCAGTACTAACTTGGAGTTAGTACTGCTAGCTTTAAGTTAGTACTGCTAGCCTTAAAAATCCAAATATAGAAC
>BQNB010123668.1:0-20059 GCA_026074375.1 Tanacetum coccineum
ATCTAGTTATTATTTTTATGCTCTTCACTCTTTTGGTTTTTAATTCATATATGATTATATGCCAAAATTATGTGAAATAGCTTACTTATCATATATATGTAGAATGTTGAATGCTTAATTGCTATGTGCTAAAAATATTAATTGCCATAAAAGGATGGACTTGCTGCAAATTAACCACCAAAACAGAAACCCTCACACAAAATTTTGAGAAAAATCAATTTTTGGGAAATCTGGGAAATAGCAGCAAGCGGCCCCCTTAATTCATAAAGGGGATTCCCCTTAACTTTAAGGGGACCGACCTAGATAGTCACGAGTAAAACAATATTTTCATCCCTTTTTGACCAAATACTCTCTAGACTTAGCTACTGTTTCCCTAAATTCACAAACATTTCTTGGATTTGATCTTTTAAATGTTTATTCTTTATAATTTAAACCTTTCCTCTACTATAAATACATTCTCAACCATCATCATCACAATCATCCTCACCAATGACATCTCCTAACAAACCCATATCCAAACCATCAAGGGTAGCCAAAATGAGTGTGAACCCCATTTGGAGGAAGAAACTAAACCCTTGTAACACATCCAATGAGCTCAATGCATCACCACAAGTTGTCTCACATCCTCCATTTCCCATCTCACCCATCAATTCACATGTTACTCACACTCAAGCTCCACCTCAAAGTGACAACCAAACTCAACACACACCACCTCTATCTCCAAGTAGAGAAAGCTTAGTTGATGATATTAATTGTAAAACCCCGTATTTAAGGTCATTGTTTATTCCGAACTCTAATTTATTTTTTAAATTTTAAAATTATACTTTTTATTAATTTTAGTCGTTTTTATTAAAAATCATCGTTTTAATTATTTAAGAGCCATGCTTAGAATTATTATCCGTCTTAAACACTATGTAATTTAAATTTTTAGAAAAGTATTCCATTTAATGTAGAACTATTTTTATCTTGTTCGTTTTTACTTCGTGGCTCCGCCTTAACTTTCGTTATATTTTAAGTTAATACCCGTTAGCCTCAAAACTACATACCTATCTTAAAATTTATACCCTAAACACTAAAATTACTAATTATAAAAACTCACTCAACCACCAAATCACCTCCCTTGTGGCGTGGCATAAGGAGAAGAAAAAGCAAGACACTTGTCTTGCTTAAGTTCTAGTAATGCATGTACCAATTATATAAAACCTTTTCTTAACCATTTCTCTCATTTCACTTGATAAAAAAAACTCATACACCTCTCTTGCTCTCTCTATATGTCGTACAGCTTCCCCCTCAATAAACCACTATTACAAAAAATTTCTACATCAATCTCTTGTTATTCTTGCACCATTTTGTTACTCGTATTATAAGTTATCTTTGAAGATCATAGAACCTTATGTTTGTAATGGTTAAGGACTGTTTTGAAATGTTATATTGAAGGGGTTATGCATGTCATGGAGATGATGTTCTAGGTATAGATTAGTGATTATTGAGCTTGGTGTTGTTGGTGGTTTTTGGTGAACCTTGTTGGAAGTCTTTTAAAAGCTGATCTAGGTTATAAAGGGGTATTGATTTGGGTAAAAATTAAGTGTTAAGGCTGAAATATTGCTTAAATATGTATTTTTATGTTATTTTGATGGGTGACAAAATATTATGGCATTAAATGTGGATAAATAATGATTAGGATGAGTTTTAATGGGATTTAAAAGTAGTTGTAGGGGGCAAATTTAGGTCAGTAGCTAAACGTGGTTGTTTCTAATAATTTTTGGTCTGAGCTTGTTATTTAATTACATGGCTGGATAGATATAGTTCTAAGCTTCATGTGGCGAATTGGATGATTTTGTATCAATTTCAGATGAGGGATTTATGGCCGTTTTATGAAAACTACTCAAAACTGGAACGCTTTTTGAAAAACAGGTTAAACTCCAAATTTTTACACTAAAGTATTGGGTTTAAAAACATGGCTCAGTATTAGACACCTTAGGATAACATCTCCAATTGGATTCACTTCAATAGCTATCATGGTTAGGAATTATGGCCGTTTTCATAAGTGGTAAAATTTCAGAAAAATTCATGGGGGGAGTTGTTAAGGGTAAAAGGTCATTTCCCATTGATGGGTAATTAATTAGAGGGTGAGGCCTAGCATTCTGGAAACTAGACTCAAGGGTCTTTCTAGAGGCGAAAACCTCACATTCATAGCCTTTACATATTAGGAGATATAGAACCATAAAGTCAGGTAAAATCAGAAACTGAGTTTTTACGTCTAGTCTCAAAATCTAAAAACGTATAGTACACTTTGGTAAAATAGGAATTAAAAGGCGAAACTTGGTAGATGTTTTATTACCCATGAGATCAGGTTAGAAGTCATGTTTGGAGTAAAAAGGATTTGGGGAAGTTCGAGTGCAATGCCATGCATATCTTGGAAACATGTCTCGTGATCACTTGTTTTTATTTTTACGTATTGCTTCTTTTATCGTACTAAGTCGCGTCACGTATTTTAGGTGGTGCTTAGACATATTTCCCGCTCGACCGAAGACTCATCTTACTTCTGATATAATTACTATTTTGGTGAGTTTATATCCTCGCCTTTAAAAACTTTTAATGTTTTCTTAAACCCCGCGAGGGAGATACATGCAACTTTATCAAATTGAACACAAGTTGTTTTCCTGTATGTTGGACCTGAATATATACCTTGATTGCATTAAGTACCTCTTATCAAAAGATCCCAATCGTGAATCGTTAAGTACCTATGATGGGTAGCCGCTGTTGCAATTAATAGATATCTATGGGCTTGACAACCCGGTTTGATTTTGGGAGAACCCATTGTGAGCTCACCATGTACGGACATATTGTATTCTAGATGTGAAGTTAGGTATATGAAAAGATACTAAACCCGGGGGCATTATTATTAGTGAATGATCTAAAATGATCTGTATTTTGTCCATGGGATCGGTGTCACGAGCTTAATGCAATATTTCTGATATGGCTTGTATGATTAACAAGTTCATCATTAAATCACTAATTATGATTGTGTTCTAACTTATTCATATAAACTCTATGATTCACTCAACATTTTCATTGACTTTTAGCATGTTTTTATCTCAGGTAATTGAAAGTGGATGGCTTGGACAAGAAGAGGAGCATTGCGCATATGTTTTGGAAAATATTAAAGATTCCATCTTGTTAAACATTTTATTATGATATATCTTTTGCCAAAACGTATGGGTTGATCTTTGATAAGATCCTTTGGACAATTTAGCACTTAAAAACTTTGTGTCTTTTAAAAGCACTTGTTGGTACGTTTTACGGACAACGTTTTAATTTTGGATTATGGATGAACTAAAACTTTCATGAATGGAAATTTTGATGTATAAACGCCTCTTTCGAGTCATTCTTTATGATTTGTGGAATTGTGCTAGTAATTAACACCCGATTGTCCCTTCTGCTGCGTTTAAAATTTTGGGAGTGTTATAGATTGGTATCAAGAGCCATAAGTTATAGAGAACTAGGTCATTTTTCAAAAACCTAAACTATAACTCTTTTCTTTTTGCGCGCGCTGAGACTCCTCGTGGCATCCGTCCAAGTCATACTCATGGTTTTTAATTGAGTTCTTATGCACGTTTCTAATGCATTGTTATGAGAATATTTATATGATAAATATTTTGAGATATATTAAAATATATATCGATTGTTATGCTTATTCGTGAAGCATTGAAAAACTATTTGTTTAATTATATAAAAATGTAATTCATATATACAATGAATATTATCATTCATATTTGAACTATTATCGATCATCACATTCATTCATGAAGCATCATCGTGCATTTGCATATTTTCATAAATTATTATTCATATAATAATTTTTAATTATATAGTGACCTTACGTATTTATTTTTGCGTGATTTACAGATTATCATGGCACCTAAGAAAGCTCCAGCTATGACCCAAGCTGCTATCAATCTTTTAATTTAAGAGCGTGTCGATGAGGCCATTGCTGCTGAAAGGGAAAGAGTACGAAATGAAAATAACCCCGAAGGCCCACCTCCAGCTATCCCAAGGCTAGAGCAGGGACTGCTGCTTGAGAGTGTACCTTTGCAGGATTCATGAAGTGCAACCCTATTAGTTTCCATGGTAATGAAGGAGCCGTGGGTTTAAGTCGATGGATTGAAAAATTTGAGAGTGTTTTTGGTATTAGTAACTGTGCTAAGGAAAATAAAGTCATGTTTGCTGCTGCTACCCTCCAAGGCTTGGCCCTAACCTGGTGGAACAATCAATTTGCCACTATGGCACGTGCAGTTGCCAATATCAAGTCTTGGACAGAGATGAAGGCCAAGATGATGGAGGAATTCTGTCCTCCTAAAGAAATCCAAAGAATGGAGCACGAGTTATGAAACTTGAAGGTTAAGGATTACAATATCACTGCCTACACCACTTGTTTCAATAAATTGATCCTGTTATGCCCTGAAATGGTTCCCACCGAGAAAAAGAAAGTGGAAGCATACATTCGAGGGTTATCCGATAACATCCAAGGGGAAGTGACTTCATCCTCCCCTGCTACTTTAAGCCAAGCTGTTAGGATGGCTTACAAACTAATGGAACAGAAATGCAAGGCTAAGATGGAAAGAGATATCGAGGTGAAGAAACGGAAGTGGGAAAGTTCTCAATCTGAAGGTAATAGTAGTGGCAATTGATTGCTAGTTTTATACACTATAAAATATACTATAAAAATATAATACTTTAAAAGAGTAATTAAGAAATTTACCAAGTTACCATCGGTAAAATTCACTCTTAAAAATATATATAATATAATATATAATACGTATATTAAACCGGGTAAGTATGATCACCCGGGTCGTTATCCCCAATGACTAGTGAAATTGCAACCCTCGTTTTAACCGCCCCCCCCCCCCCCCCCTCCCCCCCCCCCCCCCCCCCCCCCCCCCCCCCCCCCCCCCCCCCAAGATTCTGAATTTGGAATAAGCAAATTGATGATTTGATAATCTAAAGCAACAATTAAAATGGACAAATAACAACTATTAAACAATTAAAACTAATACGAGAAACGATTAAAACGCGACAAATAAACAAGTAAACTATTTTTAACCCTTAAAAATGTAAACTTAATTTCTAAACCTAAGATAGGACAAAAGAAAATTTTAGGAAAAGAAAAATATTTTTTGGCTTTTTAGACTAAAAGTTATGATTTTTTTTCTAAAATTTAAACTAATAAAAAAACTATAAAAATAATAAATCTTTTAAAAATAAAGTCCAAAAATTTTTATAAAAATTATTCTAAATAAAGAAAATGTGCAGAAATTTTCTAAAAATAAAAGCCCTAATTTTTATCTTTTTATAAAAGTTTAATTAAACTAATTAAAATCTAACCCTAATTATAAATCAAAATTAATTAAACTAATTAAAATATAACCTAAGGACTAATGGTGCAAAAAGAAAAAGGATTAACGGGCAAAGCAACTTACTAACGGAGGGACCAACTGAAAAAACGATTAAATTGAAAAGTTACATATTCTACCCTGAAAATCTACCCCGATTACAAATTAAGTCCAAATAGGTCCGAATTAAGTTGAGATTTGAAAAGTGCTTATTATCAAAAACTTAAAAGAGCAAAGTTGTAAAGGAAGCTAGTAGGAACAAAATTAATAAAAGCTACTTGGGCTTAAACTCTCAAATAAGCTCAATAAGAGCTTATTTTTAAGCTGACCACAAAAAGTGGGACTTAACCCTTGTTTTTAGAGAATAAGCTATACAAAACTCAAAACTAGTTCAAAATGAAAAAGGAAAGAAGTTCTAATGAGCTTATGATATGCTTAATCTATAAATGCAAAGAAAACTAATTTGGAAGTACTTTTAAACTACTGAACTTAAGCATGAAACAAGCAAACTCAAGAAATAAGCAAGTAATTCAAAATCCAAATAAGCTAAAAACTTTTTTAAAAAGCTAAACTAGACTCTAAAACTTACAAGACTTATTAAACTACTTATGATCTATCTATATAAGCTATAAAATCTAGACTCATTAGCTAAATTAACAAATTAAAGTTCTTCTTAAGTTCCTACTGTTTTTGGAGTTTTCAGGCCTTTTTATGACTTTTGACAGCAAAATAAGCTAAGACAATAAGCTAGAAAACAAAATTAAAGACTTAAACTATATTAAGCTATAACTAATCTAAATCCTACCTGAATTTGACAAGCTAAATCCTAAAATTACTAATCTAAATTAAGCTAAGAGAACAGCAGTAGTAACTGAGGTTGCTACTGCTAGTGTAAAAGTTCAGCAGTACTAACTTATGTTAGTACTGCTGGTGCAATTTGCAATACCACAAAGTCCTAAAGTGCAGGTTACCTAAGGAGAAATCCTGCACTAAAACACTCTTAGTAAGTGTTTACAAACTTAATGCAAAAACCAACAACAGCTCAAAAAGCTTGGTTCAAAATTAAGCCATAAAATCTAAACTCCTAAGTACCCTGGTGCTGACACTATTAAAATATGCTCTAAACTTTTCATTTTTAAAATCTAATTTGTAAAAACTAATTTCCTAAGGTTTATAACTAAATTCAAAGCTGACTAAAAAGGATTTGCACAAAATTATTGACTTTAGATAGTCAAACAAGCCTATGCCAAACACCCCTTTAAGACTATGACAGTTTGATTGGCAAACTAAAATTTGAAATCTAGTTATACAAGTGCTTAATACCAGCAAAAACCAAATTATAACTCTTTAATAATCATGACTTAACCACTTATAAGAAATTAATCTAAGACTTAAGCTATTTTACTATTAATTTCTGGTTTTTTAGAGGTTTTTCAGACAAATGGAATGGACAAACTATGATTTCCAAACTATGAAAGTTAAAAACAGATAAAGCAACTATGATTTTAGGCTAATTAAACACAAATAAGCTCTGATAAGCCAAAATAAATAATCAAATAAGCAGATCTATGTTTAGAAAGCTATAAAAAACTAATTTATTTAAAGCACATGATGTATTTAAAGGAAAACTTACAATTCACCACTAGCTAAACAAGAGGTTCCAATTAAGGCAGCTATAAGCTCCCTAGCTTATTAGATAAGCTAGGGTAAAGTCCTTAGGAGCTCATCCGTTTTAAGCTCCCCTTCCAAAAAGCTCATAAGTCCAAAAGCAAAGGTAAAAGAGAAACTTAAGCTGTTTGTAGGGATTAAAGTAGATTAGAATCTGAATTCAACTCTCTTATAAGCTTATAGACTTATAAGAGCTTGGATGTAGTTATGGTAGATTTTAAGCATGGTAAAGAAAATAAGGGTATAAATAAAACTTGTAAAATAATTCGAGACAGAATTATTTTTAAAGCAAAAAACTATAAATTTCATTAACTAGAAACTTGATTACATTACTTAAAAAAGGAAATACAAATTATTTAAGGAAAATTACATTTTAAGTAAAAATACGAAATTAAGCTAAACTAAAAATTACTAAAAAACTAGATGGTGTGTGTGTGAGAAGTGAGGCCTATTTATAGGTGTTTGATGAAGCTTCTAGCCTTCCTTGCCTTGCTTTCCAATCTTTTAATCCTGGCCAATCATTTATTCAATCATTGAGCTTCGCTTGTAGCCGTTTGATCAAATTGTGTACACCTGAGGATTGCCAGCATGTCATTCTTTGATGTGACGTTTGTGCTAGTTTTGTGAGTGAGTTTAGCACAAAACCCACATAAATTTGTGCTTTTACCATGGCTAACGTGGCTTGAGCTTGATCTTGAGCTAATGAATCTCTTGGAAAGACTGATTTGACCTTTGCCTTGCACTCATGAGCTCCTTAATTGACCAACTAGCCCTTTAATTTCCATAAGCCCTTTGTTTTTGACTGGATGGTAAAATGTTTATAGACGAATGAACAGTAACTTGTTTGGCGCCAATTTTATAACTGAATTGGGTTAATAAGTTTTAAACTTTGGCCTTTTGACACTTTTAGCCCCTCTCTTTGTTTTCTCCTTTTCTAGCTATAAACTAGATTCAAAAATTGCAAAATTGGCCCTTGTGGTTTATAAAAAAAAAGAAATGGGCTAAGGTTATGGGCCTAAGGATCCGGGTAAGGCCCATTTGGGTTTAGGGACCATTTATGAACTTTTCTGAAAGTTGAGGGGCTTAAGTGGAATATTTTGAGTCTTGTTGACTTTGTTTGACCACTTTGACTGGATTTGGCTGCGGGTTTGACTTTTCTGGCTTCGGCTTTGAATCCTTGGCTTCTTTTTGTACTCTTCTGATTCTCGTGTCCGTGCTTGCTCGTTTTTGATGGTTTTTATGTGATTTTTGATATATCCGTACCTGCATTCACAAAACACAAATACAAGCATATTTTTGCCATTTTTGGTCTGTTTTGGGTTTAATTGGGTTATTTAAGCATTTTAAATGATTTGTTGTATTCTATACACTTATTAGCAATCAAAACAATCAACGCAATCAAGGGAATAACAATCGAGGCAATTGGCAAGACAACAACCGTCAATATCAACCAAATAACCAAAGGCAAGTCAATGCGAGAGCCATGACCGATGCCCCGAATAATAAGGTTGATCAAGGAGGGCCATCCCCAAAATGTAATTTTTGTGGAATCCATCACTTTGGAAAATGTCCGGTAAAATGCAATAAGTGTGGAAGAATCGAACATAAAGACAGAGACTGTAAGGGAAAAGGAATGGCAACCAGTGCAAAAGCTCAACCAATCCAAGCTTATTATGAGTGTAGGGACAAAAACCACACCCAAGACCAATGTCCGAATCAAAACAACCAGAAGGAAGGGAATGTTACGGGTAGTGCCTACACGATCAAAGATGCCGACAAGGCTCAAGGACCAAATGTTGTCACTGGTATGTACTTGGTTAACAATCATTATGCTAGCGTATTGTTTGATTCTAGTTCTGATATGTGTTTTGTAAACACTAGCTTTAGCCACTTGATAGATATTAAACCAGTTAAGCTAAATACCAGTTATGAGGTCAAACTTGCCAATGGAAAAATTACTAGTACGAATACAGTTTTAAAAGGTTGCATCTTAAACCTAGTTGACCATTTATTTGATATTGACCTAATGCCAATCGAGTTTGGTTCATTCGATGTGATAGTTAGGATGGATTGGTTAGTAAAGTGTGATGCGGTTATTGTATGTGGTAAGAAAGAAGTACACGTACCCTACAAAAATAAGACTCTATTGGTTAAGGATGATCGAGGCGCATCACGATTAAAGGTGATATCTTGTATCAAGGCAAGGAAATATATAGAGAGGGTATGTCATTTGTTTCTAGCTCAGGTGACTGAGAAGGAACTAACAGGAAAACATGTGGAGGACGTGCCTGTAATTCGTGACTTTCTCGAAGTTTTTCCTGATGACTTACCAGGGCTTCCACCCCATCGACAAGTGGAATTCAAAATTGATCTGGTACCTGGAGCCACACCTTTTGCCCGAGCACCATATCATTTAGCCCTATCAGAAATGAAGGAGTTGTCGAATCAGCTGCAAGAGTTGTTAGAGAAAGGTTTCATCCGCCCAAGCTCTTCACCCTGGGGAGCTCCGGTATTATTCGTGAAGAAGAAAGATGGAACTTTTCGTATGTGTATAGATTACCGGGAGCTAAACAAGCTAACAATCAAGAACCGTTATCCTCTCCCGAGAATCGATGACTTGTTCGACCAACTCGAAGGTTCAAGTGTGTACTCCAAAATCGACCTACGATCTGGGTATCATCAGCTTCGTATTCGAGAGGAAGATATTCCGGTCACTGCATTTTGAACCCGATACGGTCATTATGAATTTCAAGTGATGTCGTTCGGTCTGACAAACGCACCTGCAGTGTTTATGGACCTCGTGAATCGTATATGTAAGCCTTATCTTGATAAGTTTGTAATTGTATTTATCGACATTATCTTGATTTACTCAAAGAATAGGGAAGAGCATGAAGAGAATCTGAAGATTATCCTGAGGTTACTTAAGAAGGAGCAGTTGTACGCAAAATTCTCAAAATATGATTTCTGGCTTGAATCTATATAATTCCTCGGACATGTGATCGACCAAAATGGTGTTCACGTTGATCTTGCCAAGATTGAAGCAATTAGGAATTGAGATGCCCCAACGACACCAACCGAAGTCAGACAAATTTTAGGTTTAGCTGGGTACTATCAAAGATTCATCAAGGGATTTTCTTTGATTTTAAAACCGCTTACCAAACTAACCCAGAAGAATAAGAACTACGAATGGGGCGAAGAAGAAGAAGAGGCATTCCAAACGCTAAAGCAGAGACTGTGTAGTGCGCCTATTCTAGTACTGCCCGACGGAACAGAAGATTTCGTTGTGTACTGCGATGCGACTCAAAGGTTTTGGAGATGTATTAATGCAACGAGAACCATTGTTACTATACATTAAGGTTCATCATTCCAAAACATGGACAGTATATATGAAATTCTTACTAGCCTCTAATGATTTAACCAAAAGAAAGTAATGAGAAGGGTGCTTATTAGAACATGAGAAAAAGAACAGGGACACTCCCAACATTCTTCATAATTTGTACTTTGAAAAACATTCCTAACTCGCAAAAACAGGTTAACTTCACAAGCTCCAGTGCCATCTAAAGCATGTAGAAATTCTGTATTGATACTGTGTTTATAAATACATCTATAGTATACCATTTTATAACCAGAAATCTTACCTCTATACTTCTGTTTGGTTTAGCATAAAGCCACTGAGGAGATAACGGGATGCTGCTGTCCAAAGCTCCATGATCTTTGATAAATCAAGCAAACAGCAAAAACCATCAGAGCTCAAGGAAATTAATCTAGAAATCAAAAACAGGCAGATACTACTGTATATAGCAAGAAAAAATGTATGAAACTACCTTTAGAATCATCTAGCAAACCCGTCATCTTATCATCCACATTCCCTCCAGAGTTTCCACTGTCAAAGATAGCCCATTAGAACGTTATATATGGTCCCCGAGTAAGTGGTGACTTTGTATTGAGTAGTATATAAAATATAAAGTTTATCTTTCTCTATAAAATGGTTGAAAGGTATATTCTCAGGTTCTGGCGTAGATGTCTTACGTCTATCATAATTCATAAACATCAACTTTTAAGTGTACAAACTCTGTAGTACTGTATATCAACAGAAACCGATAGATAGTTCAGATCTACGAATCAGATCCAAACTAGTACCATCATAGAGCTAAAATCTTCAGTATCCTTTGTGAACCGGCTAATTCTCGACCTATCAAGTATCAACTATACCTAAACTTAGTCAACTTTTATATACCCAAACTACATCCCCCACCCCCACCCTCCCCCCACCCCCACAATTTCTAACGTATATATATACAAATTCTAGTTTGAATAAAAGCGAGAGAGACAGATCACAAACTAAGTTCTCACTCATCAATGTATAGATTACCTAAAGCACACATGTACAACAAATTCAAATCGGCTGATCAGTAACCCTAACCTAGCATCAAAAACCAAATGCTGTAGTGTGAAATAGTAGCTTTCTGCTCTCCTCTGCATCTAATTTGCACATGACTACATATAACATCGAGACAGAGTCAATTGTCATGCTATTAATATCTCAAATTTATACACAAAACAATAAGCAATAAACAACACTTCAATATACATGTACAACATTTCAAAGCTAGTATCAAATACATTTTCACAGGTAGACTCACACTCTCTTATTCAAACAAATCACCTCAACATCATCATCACTGCTACACATACAGCCAATTCAACAGGCTTCAATTTCATACACAGCAAATACATTCACGTTCAATTAAAAAAGGTCAGATTAAACAGGTTTCAATTTAATAGAAGTCACAATGATTCATACAAAACTCCTCATTGCGTAACTTTACAAACGACATTCGCGTTCAACAACTAACTAAAATCAGCATGACGTCATTAACAGATCAGTAAACCCTAAACTAACATTCTTGTTAACTAGCAAATCAATCTAGCAATAACAAAAACAAGTTTAATCCATACACAATAGATTCAAATCCGTATGCCGTCCCCCCCCCCCCCCATCAATCAATCAGCACCAAACCTAACTAGCATCAGTAATCAATAATTCCTAAAATTCACAAACTCTATTCAATAAATCTACTAAAATCGTCACAAATCATTCATTGTAACAGCAAAGTTCAAATACGCATACAACAAATTCAATCAAGCATGAAGTCGTCCAACAAAATCAGTAAACCTAAAACTCACATCAAATCGCTACAAGATAGTTCGCTTCCTCTCGCGCGCAATAAGATTCACAAAAATTCATTCTCGATAATAACAAATAATTCTATTAATAACCATTTACGCTTGAAGATGACGTTGCAAAGATCACTCGCACCTCTTACCTAACACTATGATCCGCAAATCTCGCGCCGCCCGCAATCTATCAAACTGAGAAACGTAACTGGTCAGAGATTAACAAGTGACTAAACTCATATCCTAAAATTCACACCATAAAATTATGCAAATATCAGCATCACATATGATCACAAATACAATATAATCAGTTACATACATGCACACAATTGATTCACAATCTGCGATGAAGTCATCAGTAACACCTCGTAATCACTTCAACATAAAAAATTGCAAAGAAGATAACTAAAACTAAACACAGATTCACCAACAACATGCAATAAATTCAAAACAGTATGACGTCATCAATGAATCACAGATCAGTAAACCCTAACCTAACAAACTAACAACAACAGATCAAATTTAGAAATGTATCAGACGAGATGAATGATAACTACCTTTATCAGCATGATGTCATCAAAGTACATTCAACAAATCGACTCATACAATAGATGTTCAGCAGGTTCAGAGGCTGCTAACAATAACAGCACAACTTCAAATACACATACTACATATTAAAATCAGCATGCCGTCACTCAATAAATGCTAAGATTCACAAACTACATTCAATAAATCATCTCAAAATTGAAACAAATCAATACAGCAATAAGTTCAATACACATACACAAATCATGACGTCAACATGTAAACCCTAACCTAACATCGAAAATCCATACGCTTAATTCCACATAGATACAAAAAATACATTCACATAAACTGTAACTTAGAACAAACAGCAGTAGCTTCAATACACATAGCTGCAAATACACATCAGCATGACGTCATCAATAGATTAGTAAACCCTATCCTAACACAGTAACAAACGAACAATAAGAGATCAAATTTAGAAATGTAACAGATCAATAAGCCCTAACCTAACACCAGAAAATCAAAAACTACACATTGATGAATGTTTATTACGAGTAGAAATCAAGAAACGTGATTTGAGTTGAGTAGCATAATGTTTTTATTAGCCAATAATTCGCTTAAAATGAATGAAAAAGTGTAAATAGATGATATGCGCATTAAATAAAGTGGAAAACTTTAAACTAGGAGGAGACTTGTGGAATAGCACCGACACTTTGCACAATGCTACAACTCTCATATATAAGGGTGCTACTATTCGTACCCCTTTGGCCCGCTAAAAAGTAACAAAAAGGTACAAAGATTTTTTTTGTACCTCTTTTTTTACAGTGCAACGCTGTTTTTTATCAGTTTCTGTTCCGTAATTTTTGACAGTTTCATACTTTTGACCTGTTAAACTTTATATTTTTCGTTCCGTTTTTTTCGTCACATTTATAAAATTATATAAAAAAAATTATTAATAAAAAAAATCCAAAAACATGGGGGTACAAATGGTTTTTTTGAAGGGTATTTATAGGCTTATGATATATGTACCCCCCCCTAAATTACCATCTGTACCACCCCGGGTTTTTTTCGGTTTTTTTTTTGTATTTTATTTTTTTTGTATTTTTATAATTTTGTATATGTTATAAAACTGTGACACGGAAAAAACGGAACGAAAAATATAAAGTTTAACAGGTCAAAAGTATGAAACTGTCAAAAATTACGGAACAGAAACTGATAAAAAACTGCGTTGCACTGTAAAAAGGGGTACAAAAAGAATCTTTTGTACCTTTTTGGCACTATTCATGGGCCAGAGGGGTACCAATAGGGGTACCCTATTTATATCATGAGCCCATAGATAATTGTACATGTCTGTATAACATTCTATTCATAACTTACAACTTTTGATGCATATATTCGTTTACTAACGTACACCGACAAGCTAGGTAACATTATAAACTAAGGGAATCCAAGTGAGTTGTCTCGTTGAGAGTTGTACCAAACACACATGATCAAATGGAAGATTTTAATTCTAATGTTTCAACAATCAACACTATTATTGATAACGTATAGTATGAGCACCAAGCTTACTGGGCTTAGTTCATAATATACGTATATGGGCCCAGGCCCAATACAACAAATAGCTGGATCGCTAAGCCCGGCAGGGGTGACGCTCCGGATATGACAAAGACGCACGCGAGTATCTTCTTGGCCGCACCCGTGCGCCCCGCGGACAAACACTGCCCGCGGAAGAACACTCGCGTCCGCAAACAACGATTATACGTGGACCCTTGCCCGACAAGGGACCCACTCCGACCACTACCAAAGTAGCCGAAATACTAGGAAACCCTAGTATTAGACACCTATAAATAGGAGTCACAGTACATCTCAAAAGGTACATTCTGTCTAATCATTAACTCTTACACATACTCTGACATTCTCTGACAAATATGTGTACTTACTCTCACGCCGGAGCTTAATCGTGGGGTCCGTCCCCACGGTAAGGCTAACGGTTTACTTTTAATTGTGCAGAACATCATCACTTCTCTTGCTCTAGTACAAGATCCAGTATCCAAGTCGCTTGAAGGCCCGACCCGATAAGAGACTTGACACGCTACCAAACCCAACACGAATTTTGTACTAACAAGTGGCGCCATCCGTGGGACGCTTACGCAACCACGTTTTCTTAAAAACTCACCATGAGCACTCACGAACAAATCACAAACAATCCCACGTCCGCCGTGAGGAACACAGGGGGGAGGAATGGTCCCCAGGGTATGGAAGAGCCTATGTCTGATGAGGTGCTTAGGGAAATGTGCGACAAAAATTATCACCAACTCTTGCCGCTCATAAACAAAGTATTATTTCGCGTTTTACTAGAAAACAAAAGAGAGGCTAACATGTAGGAAGAAGAATAAGATAATCGCATTTTTTGAGCCTTTTAGGGCTTTAGAATGACAGGTTATTTAAATTGGCAAAAATTAAAAGTAATAAGTCACCTGTGGGCTATTACTAAATTTATTGCAATTAAATAACTTGGGGGAACAGAAAAACCGAGAAAACCGAAAACCGAAACCGAACCGAACCGAAAATAACCGAACCGAAAATAACCGAACCGAACTAATTAACGGAACACGAATTCAAAACTCACCAAAACGAACCGAACCGACTACTAATTCGTTTCTGGGTTGGGATATGGGTTTGGCACTTTCGAACTCGAAAACGTCTTCATATAAATGATATATATTATTTTAATATATATATTTAATATATAAATACTAATTAAAATGGTTATCATAAATAAAAAAACACATTTTATGATTAATATTATTTTTTTAATGAATATAGAAAAACACTTTTTATGTTAACAATACTATTTTATTTTATTAAAAAGCTATGTAATTAAAAAAAAAGTTTAAATAGTGGTAAATTCCTGGTCAACCCGAGAACCGAACCGAAATCGAATTCGGTTTTCGGTTCGGTTGAATTCTAGTTCGGTTCGGTTCGGTTTTCGGGTTGACCCAAAAAAAAATTAACCGAACTAATCGAATAACCCGATAACCGAACCGATCAACACCCCTAAATCACCTCTTAGAGGTTTTGCCCGGAAGTAATCGGTGATGGACAAAGCAACCTCATGTTATCCCTAGGGGCATTTCTTGGATTAGACGAAATGATTGGGGAGTTTTTTTTTTGGTGTTTACGACTCTAATGTAAGTTGTAACACAATATATATTTTAGGGTAAAAGTCATAAATACTCTACATACTTACAACTATAACTCATTATACTCTACTAATTCTTAAATAAGTCATTTAACCGTATGCCACGTCAGCAATTTTACTTGATACTTGTACCTTTTTTTTGTTTAACCGGTAACTTGTAGTCAAACACGTTTATCCTTTGACTTTTTTCCACCTCGACAAAAATCGACCACGTAGTTTGCTGATGTGGGTTTTTTTTAAATAAAAAATAAAAATACACACCCTATAAAATTTTTATAAAATAAAATTTTATACTTCGAAATAAAAAATTTATACTTCGAAAATTTATTTTTATTTCGAAAAAAAATTTATACTTCGAAATATTTTTTTATTTCGAAGTATAAAAAAAGAAGTATACATTTTTTTATTTAGAAGTATAAAATTTTTCGAAGTTTATAAAATTTTATAAAAAAATTTCGAAGTATAAAAATTTTTATAAATTTTTTTTATTTCGAAGTATAAAAAAAAGAAGTATACATTTTTTTATTTAGAAGTATAAAATTTTTCGAAGTTTATAAAATTTTATAAAAAAATTTCGAAGTATAAAATAAATTTAAATTTTTTTTATTTCGAAGTATAAATTTTTTTTGGGTAAAAGCCATAAATACCCTATGTCCTCACAATAAACTCAATCTACTCCATTATGAATAGTGACAATGGCAGGAATAAAATAAAATAATACGAAGAACACAATTCACGTAACCAGTACTGGTTTATTGACGTTTCATAGTGTGATAATGAGTTTTTACGAATTCGTAAAGTAATAATGAGTTTAAAACAAAGCTAATAAAAAAAAGCAAGACTTGTCCATATGGTCTAGTAGACCAGAACTTTGATATATAAGAAAAGTAGATATATAAGAAAAGTAAATATAGCTTTCAAGTCAATCTTTGTTTGATAGATTATAAAATTTTGCACAGGCTGTAAAAATTTACCCGTTTGACTGCAACACCTCCCCGCTTTTTCTCTGAGTTGAATTGAATGGAAACGCATGAATAATTGAAGACTCTGACCTGATAGCATCAAAGTTCATTCCAAGCTGCAATTGTTACAGAAAAACTTAAGTAGCATTTAATCTAGGGTCGCTCAACCTATGAACTATGTTCATCCAAGACTTGTCCATATGCTCTAGTACACCATAACACAATTTCCCTAAAAAAATGGCACTCACTTACATACATGTTCATATTTTCAAATTTCTAGTTTGATTGTTCAAGCGCTCATCCCACGTTTGATTGTTCAAGCTTAAAAAAACCTAATGAATACTTAAGCTAAATAGATCATTGACATTTCTTATAATGTATAATTATGCTAAATTGAAACTAAGATGTCGGATATGAGATGATTTAGGCACATAACATGCATGTTAGGTTTAGGAGTATACCAAATATAAATCAGGAATAAGCAATGTTTTATAGGTAGTTACTGATATAGTATACTTCGCGTGCTTTTCTTTTTTGTAAATCATCATAGCAGCGTGTGGTGGGCGAAAACTACATAAAGTATCAATAATCGATGTTACTACCCTTATAGTAACCATAACCCCCAACATATCATTTCTTCAAACATTTCAATAGTATCGGCTACCCTTCTAGTTCCGTTCACATTTGTAACTTAACATATCATTATAGTAAGCTTTTGGAAAAGCTTATTTTGATTATTTTAAGCTTATTAGGGCTTATATGTGGTTCAGCCCAAATAGAAAAAGAAGAGGAAGTATTTGTTTACCTTATTTTGTTTTGGCTTATATTTGTTAGCTTATTTTCTAGCTTATTTTGAAAAGACAAATAGTAAACTTATTCGGCTTAATAAATAAGCCCAAATATGTTTTGCTTGAGCTTTTAGCCACGTCCCACAACCAAGGCCCAATACCATGAGCTTATATGGTTCGGCTTATTTTATTGTTGCTTATTGTGAGCTTATTAATAGCTTATTATTAAGTCGCGTGTTTATTATTTAAGGTTTGCTTATCAGACTATATGGATAAGTAAAACTACATTTTTAGACTTAACGGGCCAAGGCCCAACGTAAATACAATACACCAAGGCGTAAAGCTACGGTTTAGCTTATTGAATAAGTTCATGAATAGCTTATCTAATAGTGAACGACTTAGATGGTATACGTTTAACTTATTTTAAAAACAAAAAGGTTTATAAATTAATGACATAATACAACTATAAACCTTTAAAATGGTTTACCATAAGAGACGCTCTAGTTGCATTATATACATCTGATTTGATAAATATGGGTAATTAGGTAAGATAAAGGAGTTACGAATTAGTCTTTGGATGTGCTTATGCGCATTTAGAACAATAAGTTTTTGTAATGTATAAGTAACATTAATTATTTAAGCATTTTAGAAGGAAAAATTGTAAAGTCACGCCATAATTAGAAGACCAAAGCAAACAAGGCGACTCACACGATATTTATGCGCATTGCGGTTTTGAAAACAAATTGGGATTGAATATTGCGGCGATTTTTCTAAGTAACCTGAATTGACCCATTGCTAAGTCAATGGTTCAAATTTTCCACCTCTTTTTTATTTACTCTTTTTTTTTTATTATTATTTTTTTTAGAACGGCACCTCAATCTCGACTGAAATCCGACCCCCCGAGTTATAGCATCCATAACGGGCAGGCCCCGGGACCCGGACCACTAGGGAAACCCCTAGACTCATGGCTTCGCACTAGATGGACCAGCATACACAACAACACCTGATTACAAGATCACTTTATCATCTGATGGTGTTTCTCATTTCTGACCAAACATTTTTAAACCGGAAGGATTGTTTTCTTTTATGCTTCACAACTGATGACAAAGAACCTTGCAAAGAATAACCAACCCAGTTATTAATATAAAGAGTTTAGAATCACTACACTATTTGATTAGAATGGAATTTAAATTTCGAAGTTTCCTATGTTTCATATTTTTCTGCAATCATTGAAAAAGAACTAAAGAAAAAATTCGCTGATGTTTGAAGTCTTCCCAATGTTTAGATTACGATATGTCCATTTATATTTGGATCAGTATGGACATGTAAACATCAGCACATGTTTTTCTTCTTTGTAAAAGATGATATAATGGAATGGGATAACTCCTTATAGCTTCCCTGTTTGTGTAAACATAATGAAATATAACAATACCATCGAAAAACAAGTTTATACTCCGAAACATGTTCATTTGTATGTGCAAAACTTTAAAGCGCGTCGATTGACCAACACCCCGCAGCGGAGCGCGGGTAGACATACTTGTAACTATACAATAGGCAGGAAAACCGACCCGCACCCCGACCCGACCTGGTTGACCCGGCCCGCTCATTAAGTTGGCCTATGTAAATTTTACAAAATACGCCCCACACTATACGCAAATTACGAAATTTACCTTCACTTTAAAAGAAATTACAAAATACCCTGTCCCTCACTATTGTTAAGTAACGACCGTTAGTTTAATTTAACGACCGTTAAGTTTTTTTTTTTTTTAACAATTTATAAAAATAGCCATTGAGGTAAGCGGTTCTTTACAGCGTTAGTCTCGCGTCTCGCAGCGAAGCGCGGGTAATCCATCTTGTTCTTATAAAACATGGAAGTTACATTATGTTCTGTAAAGATATTGATGTAGTTAAGATTTTTCAAAAACATTTATGTAATTTTCAGATTTGGTAATGATTTTAATGAAATTCTCCTTTATAGTACGAGTACTAGTTTAATGTGACGTTCACTTTTGATGGTTGTACAGTACACGGTTTTCTATATGGAAGAAAAATAAGTAAGCACCTTCGATAATTATGTTTGTAATCAACTTATGTTTGAAATTTTTATGATGATGATGATTATTATAAATACATTTAGGTTATGTTTGATGAAATGTAGCAGTAGCAAAGCAAAAAATAATAAAAGTACCTGTACGCCAAGGTTTTTTCGTTTGGCATCTTCGTCGGTTTTGATGATGGTTATTCTTTTCATCCTTCTCTTGGGACTTGTTTGGGGTTTCATCAAAATCCATCCCGAAGTGAAAACCGGTGGCTCGGCCTCCGGGATTGGGGGTTTTTCTT
>BQNB010123669.1:5300-20059 GCA_026074375.1 Tanacetum coccineum
TGTTGGTTTTTACACTTAGATATATATTTTATATTTTACTATATATTATATATATTTACGGTGTGAATCCAGCCGATCAGTACATCTACTCAGAAAGAAGAAATCAATCAAGATTGCATTGTGATGCCAATTTAGAAAGATGCTTCATACTTTGATTTACCTTCTAAGGATGTTGGAAATGGTGAACCAAAATCTGCTGCTGATGATCAAAAGCAGGTTGAAGATGGTCCACATAATGAGAGTGATGAAAAAGATACGTCTGAAGATGATAGCAGTCCTAAGGAAGTTAATACTGCTGGACAACATGTTAATACTGCTAGTCCTAAAGTTAATACTGGTTGTTTTAAATTTAATACTGTTGATCCATCAGTGAATACTGCTAGTTCATATGATCCAGATAGCCCTAAACACATGTTAAAATTAGGAGCTAGTCATACACTAGAGGTCACTCATGTTGAGTTCTTCAGTAATGAAGATGAACCAGAAGTTGATTTGGGGAACATCACTAATTCCTATATAGTTGCAACCACTCCCAATACAAGAATCCATAAAGATCACCTAATTTAAAATGTGATTAGTGATGTGAAGTCCTCTATTCAGACAAGAATAATGACAAAATCTACTTCTAAACAAGGGTTTCTCAGTGCTGTATATGAACAGAAAACACACGATACCTTAAATACTTGTTTATATGCTTGTTTCTTATCACAGATTGAACCACAAGCATTGTAAAAGCTCTATCTGATTCATCTTGGGTGGAAGCAATGCAGGAAGAACATCTGCAATTCAAGCTCCAACAGGTTTGGAAACTTATGGATTTGCCTAATTGGAAGAGGGCCATTAGAACAAAATGGGTCTTCAAAAACAATAAAATGGGTCTTCAAAACATATAGAGATTAAGCATCATTTTATAAGAGATTGCAATGCTAAAAAGTTAATACAAATGGTTAAAATTCATATTGATCATAATGTTGCAGATCTTCTTACAAAAGGTTTTGATGCTGGAAGGTTTCAGTACTTGGTCTCAAGTATTAGAATGCTTAATCCTTAATGTCTACATCTCTTTATGTTTTTGTAAAAGTTTTGTAAAGGATTAGTACTGTTAGTCTTGTCAATTAGTACAGCTAATTATAATCAGTACTGCTAGTTATTCTTAAGATTGCTTGTCAAAACTGTTGGTCATACTTAATACTGTCAAAAAGAAAATACTTTGGATTGTGTATTTTTGGCTCTGGACTAACACTTGCAGGTAAAGCATCTTGAATACCTAATATTGAATGCTTCACCTCTGAAGAATTGGTTGAGGGAAAGTTAATGTTTTGGATAACAGTTTTTTAACTTTTATTCATGGGTTATGCATAAATATGGATCCTCATGAATTCTCACATGTCTATCTAGTCTTTTCTAGTGTGCTTGTGATGAATAGAGACATGTTGTTGTATATTTATTGAAGACAGAGTTAATACTGTTATATATCTCTTACTACTACTAGGCAGATAATTACTACTGCCAGGCAAAAGTTAGTACTGCTGGGTGCCAAAGTTACAATTGTTGAGCAAATTCTTATCCCTTGAAGCATTGTTTGAGGGGAGGCTACTAAGTCCATGTATAGTCAAAGGATAGATGAAAGAATATGTTATATCAAAAAGTGTCAAACATATTGGCAAATTAAAAGAGGTTGGGACACTAAGGTACCTTAGTCTGGTGGTCCCCCTGTAAAGGTTGGTGATGAGGTTGTCCATAAGGAGTTGGGTGACAGAATGGAAGGGCTGCCACTACTGCTTCTAGCTTAGAAGCAGATCAGGACAGTGGTAACATAAATTAAGACCTAATTCATGGCAAAACTTAATGGATCAAGTCCTTAAGGAATTGGTTCTGGTAGTGGTCCCAGGTGCCAAGATACCATATTAGGGGATATGGTTGCCCAAACTAGGTTTGAGACTACATCTAATCAATCCATTGATCCACCTCTCTCAAGAGGTTACACACATGGAAGTGGGGAGGACAGTCTGAAACTATTGGAATTGATGGAACTTTGTACAAAACTGTCAAATATGTTGCATAAAAATTGACATAGTGATTTGGTGAGCCAAAAGAAATAAGAGATTAAGTGAGCTTAAAAATAGAAAGAGAGATGTGTGAATAAAAACAGAAATGAGTGATTATGTGAGCAAAAAGAATTGAGAGATATTGTAAGCATAAAAACAGAAAGAGAGCTTGTAAAAAGAATCAATTCATGATGAAGTCCTTTTTGGAAAGAAATTGAAGTTAGTACTGGTAACTTAAAACTTAATGCTGTTAGTCTTAGGTTATTGGGTTACTTACTGCTGTTAGGCATAACTTTGTGCTGCCAGTTCAAGTTAATGCTGCTGAGGGTGATTCTATAAATACTTCAATTCAGGGTTTCATTTGATTCTTTATTTGATTTTAATCATTCAAACACTCTCTAACCATAAACCCTAACTCAATTTCATCTTTGATCATCAAAATACAACACAATAACATGGTCGCATTTTTGGAAAACCCCACTGAAAGTGATGGATTTCATGAGATTATTGATTTTTTGAATGCTAATCAGATTAGTTATGCATTGACTGTTAATCCTACTATCTATACATCTTGCATTCAACAATTCTGGGCAACCACAAAGGCAAAAACGGTTAATGGTGAACGTCAAATACAAGCCCTAATTGATAAGAAGAAGGTGATCATCACGAAGACAAGTATTAGAAGTGATCTTCACTTAGAAGCTGTAGGAGGTACTGATTGATTGCCAACTGCTACTCTTTTTGAAGAATTAGCATGAATGGGGTATGAAAAACCTTCTCAAAAGCTTACATTTTATAAAGCTTTCTTTTCTCCACAATGGAAGTTCTTAATTCACACTATTACATAATGCCTTAGTGCTAAATCCACTGCATGGAATGAATTCACTAGTACAATGGCTTCTTTAATCATATGCTTGGCTACAAACCAAAAATTTAATTTGTCTAAGAACATTTTTGATGCTATGGTGAAACACTTAGATGGAGGGGTTAAATTTCTGATGTATCCATGATTTCTATAAGTTTTCATTAATCAACAGCTTGGTGATATGTCATAACACAAGAAGATTTATGTTAACCCTTCACACATAAAGAAAATCTTTGCCAATATGAAGAGAGAAGGAAAGGATTTTTCTGGAAGAGTAACACCTTTGTTTGCAACAATGATGGTTCAACCTACTTAAGATGAGGGTGTAGATTCAGGCATCCTTGCTAATCCTCTTCAAACACCCATTACTACTCAACCATCATCCTCTGGAACTCAGAAGAAATAGTCCAGGAGGAAACAAAGGAAGTACACTGAAACTACTCAAGAGGAGACACAACAAGATGACAGTGTTCCTAAACCTTCTAATGATCCACCTCTTAGTGGTGAGGATAGCATGCAACTATCTGAATTGATGCTTTTGTGTACTAATTTGCAAAAACAGGTTCTTGATTTAGAAAAGGCAAAGGATGATCAAGTAAAGGAGATTGCTGATTTAAAGAAGAGGGTCCAGAAGTTAGAAAGGAAAAAGAAATCAAGAACTACAGGATTAAAAAGATTAAGGAAAGTTGGTATGACTAGAAGAGTTGAATCCTCTAAAGATAAGGACAGTTTGGGTGATCATGAAGATGCATCCAAACAGGGGAGGAGTATAGAAGATATTGATAAGGATGCTGATATTTCTTTAGTTGATGAAACCCAAGGGAGGTCAGATGATGCAGATATGTTTAATATAGATGATTTCCATGGTGATGAGATAGTTGTGGATATGCCAGTTGGTAAGAAACAAGATCAGAGTGCAAAGGAAAGAGAGGTAAATACTGCTGTTGAAGATAGTGCTGCTCCTACAATTAAAGTTTCTACTATTGATGAAGGAGTTACTGCTGCCAAGATTGATGAATTAACTTTGGCTCAAACTCTTATTGAAATCAAAGCAGCTAAACCTAAAGTTGTTATTACTGCTGGTACAACAACAACAACTACAAGACCCAAGGCTAGAGGGGTTGTAGTTCAGGAGCCTAGTGAATTTAGAACTTCACAAAAAGCACAACCTTCAAAGATTAAAGACAAAGGAAAAGCAATCATGATTGAGCCTGAAGTTCCTCTAAAAAGAAAAGATCAAGTTATTCTTGATGAAGATTTGGCAAGGAATCTTCAAGCTCAGTTAGAGGCTGAACTTTTAGAAGAAGAAAAGCTTGCAAGGAAAAAGGAAGAAGAAGCCAACATAGTTTTGTTTGAGTCATGGAATAATACACAAGCTATGATGGAGGCAGATTTTGAGTTAGCTCAGAGGCTACAAACAGAAGAACAAGGAGAGATAACTATTGAAGAAAGATCAAGACTGTTTGTAGAGCTTATGAACAAAAGAAAGAAACACTTTGCAACGATTAGAGCTGAAAAGAAAAGAAGAAAGCCACCAACTAAAGCTCAAAAGATGAATTAAATGTCTACCTATCTTAAAAACAT
Source organism: Tanacetum coccineum (assembly GCA_026074375.1). Lineage (NCBI taxonomy): Eukaryota > Viridiplantae > Streptophyta > Magnoliopsida > Asterales > Asteraceae > Tanacetum > Tanacetum coccineum. The sequence continues at coordinate 9,798 of BQNB010123669.1, forward strand.
GGGTGGATACAAACATAATCAGTTGAAGAGTAAGAGCTATAAAGAGATTCAGAAATTGTTTGATAATGAAATGAGGAGAGTAAATACTTTTATACCTATGGATTCTGAGGTAGTTAAAAGTAAAAAGGGAACAGAAGAAAGTTCTAAAGGTACATAGAATGCATTGGAAACAGATAAGACAAAGAAGGCAGAAAGTAGTGAGGAGAAAGCTAAAGGCAGAATAAAGAAGATGCTTGGTAAGAAAAGAGTAGGGAAAGAACAAAAACAAGAATCTTCAAAGAGAAAAAGAATGGAAGATGATAAAGAGTCTGATGAGCATGAAGAAGTTGAAGTAAATGATGAAGCTGAATTGAAAAAGCATCTGGCGATAGTCAAAGATGATGAAATAGCAATTGATGCTATACCACTTGCTACCAAACCACCAATGATTGTTGAATACAAGCTTCTTAAAGAAGGGATAATGGTACATTATCAATTGATAAGAGCAGATGGAAGTTCCTAGAGATATTCTTTAATGATTAGGATGCTTCAAGATATTGATAGAGAAGATTTGTAGACTCTTTGGAAGTTAGTCAAAACAAAGCATGGTGATATAAGGCCTGAAGATGAACATGAAAGAGTGTTATGGGGTGATTTAAAAGTCATGTATGAACCAAACATTAGAAGTGAAGTATGGAGAAATTTATAAGGATATATAGTGACTGTTTGGAAATTGTATGATTCATGTGGAGTGCACTTTGTAAGGTTTGGAAATGTGTACATCTTCACGTTAATTGAAAAGAGATATCCCCTCACACCAATAACAATCACCAATATGCTAAACACGAAACTTCAAACTGATCATTTTAATGAGATGTGCTATCAACTACTCAAGCTTATGGTAAAGCAGCAACATGGTCAATAAAAGGTTTACATGTATCTTCCTAATTGTGATGAAGACTTTTAACAAAGAAACTTGAAGATTTAAAAGATGAACATCAAGTTTAGGGGAGGATTTTTGGGATTTAAAAGACTTCAAGGATTCTTAATGTTACTACTGCTTAGGTTTATTAGTACTATTGATACAAAAGTTTATGTTGCTGGATTACAACTGCTTGAAGACTTACTACTGCCAAGAGGATAAAGACGGTTTAAAGAGATAAAGATTGTTTAGAGAACAAGAATACTTGTGAAGATAAGTATTGAGATATTTTTGTACAAGATATACATAATGTATTTGTTTAAGAGATTACGTTTATATTTAGAAAAGATTATGATATCTTAGGAATGTATTGTAAGCCGACTAGGACTCCTTAGTCTATAAAAGGAGGTCCTAGGGCATTAGTTGAGAAATCAAGTTTTGCATATCAGTTTTGCATATAGGTTTTCATAGTTGTCAAGTCGATTCAAAAAAAGCTTCAAGGTTGTAAACCCTAGTACTAGTGAAGAGTACTTGTATTATTGATCTAATAATATTGGAGCGTTTGGTTATATCTTTGTTTATTCAAGATTACTGTTTAATTCATAATACTTCTAGGTATTAAGGTGTAGATTCCGCATACACTTTAGTATACATACAAAGTTTCTACAACAAGTTATTTTGGATTTATCTAAGGTAATTTAACTTTAGACAACCTAAGGAATCGATCAAGGATTGAGATCTACATTTCAAGACTACTTGAGTCTAATCTCACGCCTCCTATGAAGTCATAACATTAGACTAGGGAGCTATAGTGAGGTATTCTCCTAGATAAAGTCAAATTTAGGCTATTACAAACAAGCATATCAACTTTTATTCTATTTGAAAAAAGTAGCATAAATTGTTAGTAAGTCTTTTTTAATAGCAATGATTAGTCTAAAGCTATGCACTCTTTGCATGCATAACATTAAATTGGGGGGCTTGATGACATACCCTCCGCTCCACTTACGAGCGTTACCGTCACTCTAGTATGTAGCTTACCATTTGTATAAAGGGTGATGGCGTACTATCCTAAAGGATGAAGCCTACGCCTTCGTCCTACATCATGTTGGTGTAAAGTCATTCATAATGGCTACCATAAGGGAACCGCCAACCTTCACCTAAAACATACACAGATTCTAACCTTTGTTGAGTTCGAAGAAGATCCCCTTCTCCTTGAGGCCCCTGTAGCAGGCCCTGTAGAAGGCCCCGTCGAAGGCCTCGTAGAAGGCCCTGTCGAAGGTCCCGTAGAAGGTCCTGTCGAAGGTCCCGTAGAAGGCCCTATCAAAGGTCCCGTAGAAGGCCCTATCCAAGATCCCGTAGAAGGCCCCTCCTAGGAGCCTAATGGTCACAACCTCTCTACCTACAAACTTGGAGCTGGTCAAATAGAGTTGGTCTAACAAGACATGGTCAAGGAAGACCTGGTCAATAGGCATTATCTTCATAACTGCCACCCATGATCTCTACCTTGACCTCCATAATTGCCTCCTACATCTTAGTCAGATTACCTATAAATAGGGAAGCCATCATAGAGGTATGTAACCTAACTTTAACCATGAGATATATTCTCCTCTATCTCAATACTTCAATAACATAATCACCAGGACTGATTCTCACACCGGAGGCGGCTCCTGGGTCTGTCTATGGTAGTGTCTTATATTTCTTATATGCAAGTTATCTTGTACTCTGTATCACCACCATCACCACCATATGATTTCTCTGATCACCATCGGAGCATGGTATGTGCCTATATTTGCACAATCATGGTCTTTGTAGACGCATATTTTTAGTGAGAGTTCAAACTCTAAAGTTCCACCATAGGTAAGACTCGGTGATGAAAGCTACGACACTTTAAGACCGATTTTTTTACAAGAAGGGTTTGACGAAAATCGCATCCTAAGATTAGAGTTTTACCACCAAATAGAATCTTTGGTCTATTCATTAAGTCCCACAAAGTTCTATCTTTTAACACCCTAGGCAAATTGGCTTAGAGTAATGTTGGGTATATAAGTAATATCCTTTCCTAATCAGACACAACATGTTTTATTGTCTACTGGGAGTGGGGTTCCTAGGAACTGGTAGTTAAGCGTGCTCGTGTGAGATTAGCACTGGTATGGGTGACCTACCAGGAAGTCTCACATGAGGGCCATAAAAGCAAAGCCATAAGCTACAAGGGCAAAGCGGACAATTTTGTTTAATAGTAGGCAGGATGTTATAAGGTGGTATCAGAGCCACTCTAGAGCTGTTCAAGATGGTGGGGCAAACCTTATCGAGGACGATGAGTCCCTAAGGGGGGTGAATTGTAACACCTTAGGAAAATCCCACATCGCAAGTAGCTTGGGGTGATGCTGGTTTGTAAGTAATATCCTTGCCTTAGCAAACACAATACGTTTTGTATTCTACTACGAGTGGGATTCATAGGAACTGACAGTTAAGCGTGCTCGTGTGAGAGTAGCACTATTATGGGTGATCTACCAGGAAGTCTCACATAAGGGCCACAAAAGCAAATCCGTAAGCCACAAGGGCAAAGTGGAAAATATTGGGTAATAGTAGGCATGATGTTATATATCTAGTGCTTCAAAACATATGCGATCATTCATCGGAGCTTTTTCTCAGATTATAAGATCCATATCAGTTAATAGATCTCCTAGCGGCGTATTCTTCCTAATATGACAGATCAATTCGTTTGTTAATTCAAGCAGCAGATTAAATCGAGAATGAGTTGTGCCTCCTACAGGTAAAAGTAGAGAAGCAATTACTAATGAAGTGACTGCCAACACAAATTTTCTTTTAGACTGGAGGGAACTAATAATTGTCGTCCAAAGAAATGTTTTCCTTATGCCACCATGCCCATAGAAAAATATGAGCACTTGTGTATTATTTGAAGTTGCATTTATAATTAGATCATGTATCTTTCGTTGTTTAGTATTTAACTCTGGAACTGCCTAAGGTGTGACCTGTCTTAATAGATCACGCTTGTAATTCCTCTCTTCCATAAGTAGTTTGTTTTAAGTCTTCAAGAAGCTGTGCTTAAGGAGTATGCAAACCAAAAGTCCTTCACATGCTTCCCACAACCGTTGAGTAAAGCCTCTATTTCATACACGATGTATCCTTGCAACTCAGCTGTATTTACATGGTAGTCTGGAATACCTATCTGTTCAGACACTTTTACAGGGATGTCATCTACCATAGCTTGCCAATGCATTGTCCAAAACCTTGGAGGATCTGCTACATCACAGTAGATGAGAATCTGTGCGTACAAAAACCATATTTCAGACGCTGTTGTTGTAACAGTGGCTTCCTCAAGCGCAATGTCCCATTCTCTCTCATTATCGAGTAGACCAAGAGCTTCGCAAGCAACACGGTAAGTCAAAAATATTTGATCATTGATATTTTTAACATTAATAGGAGACTTACATCCTTTCTGGTGACAAACTAACATTCTAAAGAAAATAATTCCCCCGAGCTTGGATGAACATGTGTTAATCACCCGATAGAATACTTTGTTCGGATTACTCTGTGTCTCCAGCTTTTTGAATCTTGATACCATACAAATTCGAACTGGAAATCTTGGTATGTTAGGTGGCGGCCATCGGTGTTTGCATCGATGTATTCAAACTTGATTCTCTCCATGTTTTCAAGATGCACAACAAGCTTTTGAATGGCAGGCTCTCGACTATGTATAGGAAAATCTAGTATTCTCCAGCATGCTTCATATGGGCATATAAAGCGACCATCAACAAAGTTTTGAATCTTGTCTATCTATACGTATTGGTTGCTTGTTGAAGTAGAATCCTCGTCAATGGGTTTGTTTATCATTGTAATGATACAATCAGGTCCTTTGGATATGTATTTAAAGAGATATTTAATAAGCATGCTCCAACCGCACTATTCTACATTGACGTAGGCTTGAAAAGCTAGACATAGTGCATGGTTTGACGGAACCACGTAACTGTTGTCTAATTCCGAATAATGTTTTACCGCATGTATTCCTGTATCCCTTCTTCGGTAAAGCACATGACCATTGTTGTCAAAAAAAGTGTTGTTGTTGTATTTCTTAGGAAACTTTTTGTTGCACAGTCCATTTTGCATACACAGTGCATTCAAGTTTTCCCCACCACATGGGCCGTTCATCATCATCTTTGACACTACTTTATATCCGTTGGGATCTTCCTGAGGGTCTGGTAAGTCAGTAGAAATGAATCAATCGACATCTTGTGATTCCGCTATCTTGTCGATCGGGTCAACCCACAGTAGTGTATGACAACGCGAAAGACCTCTTTTTTGGAACTCGATAGTATACAACACTCTATAAACCAAAAAAATAATCATTAAAATGTCCGACAAGGATTTAATACTCAATCGCATTATTACTTTAAAAAGTGGGTTTATTATTAAAGTTAAAAGGATTTTCAATAAGAGGCATACCTCCTGTGACGCAGCCAAAAATCCTGACTTCTCTTAGGAAATTGACAATATCTTTCACCTTTTGCTCAAATACTCTGCACACAACATTGGCTCTATCTGCTAGAGTCAGATCAGGATACTACCCCATATACCTTCTTATTTCTCGCCAGTTCACGTTACATGTAAAAGTGATAAAGAATTGCGGATTTCTGGGCGTTCGGCATATTGCAAGTGCATCAAGGTAGTGGCTATACATATAACGCGGTCCCTCGGTAAAAGAAGAGGGAAGAACAATCTTTGAACCAGCTACAACTCCATCACGATCTCCTCTCGACAGAGCATCATACGAACACGAGAAATAGTCTGAACGAATGTCACTTTGATAAGTTCATATATAATCTACTCGACTTTGTTCCAACGCAAAGTAGACTGCAACGACATATTGCTGAAAAAGCCTTTTGCCTTTAAAAATCAATTCGTAGTCGTTCACCCGAGGATGTAACTGGTATTTCTAGTACACATTCATGGACACCTGCTTTCCTCGACCGTTGCCGTCCTACGACTTTAACTTTAATTGAGGATAGAACCCTGGCTGATTGTAAATGAATAAAAGAGGAAATTGCTAGGACATGTATGACTAATGAAGTTTGTTAATTCTCTTGGGGGGCATCCTTTGTATTCAATGATAACATCATAGTCTGTTCGACTTCTTGGCCCGCTTTCAAATACAATTCCGCCAACACACTGAGAAGTTATACGCTCATAGCTGCGTAATCCGCCAGCGTTGTAAAGTCTTATCTTGAACTCCTCCACATTGTTGTCCCTGCATTTATCTCACGCACTTTTGAAAAGACACACCAGTTCGTTGTGGTCATCAAGGATTCGAATCAACCGATCAACAATCTCTGGATTAAGGATTCCTTCATCTGCTCCACCAAAATGGTGCATTCTATTTCTAACTTCGTGTTGCATGTCGTAGATGTATAGCTGCAAAAAACACGGCGGGTGGCCATCTTCAGGACCAAGAGAACCAATCCAGTGGTATACATGTCCTGACACTTTGAAAACATAAGGTCCCCTCCCTCTGTTAACCAAGTCATCAATTTTGGCACTGAATGACATCATAACAAACATCTGGTTATATGCACGCACGTTCTCCATAAAGTGTTTATCCACAACACGAATGATATTCTAACCTCTCATTATACCATGCACCTAGAAGCCGTTCTCCATAACAAAAAGACCCACAGTGATAACACTTATGACTACAGTCGCCAATATCAATATAGACTGGGGAATAACCTACAGTTATTAACAATCAGAGTAAAAAAGCTAAAATAAAATAATAAACAGAACAAAAAAAACAATGTCTGAATTAAAAATTGTTAAGCCAAACAACGTAAGAAGAGCGAAACATAAGAAGAGCGACTACCTTTAGCATGCACAGAACTTGACTCAAGGACATCAGTGTTTCAATTTTCAATATTCGTAGGAAGAGTAGCAAGAGCTGAATTAGAATGGGTAGATGAAAGCCTTCTTCTCACATTTCTGTTGAAAGTACCCGATCCACTGCTCATTGCTGGTGGACGCTGTCGCGATACACCATGGTGTTCACCCATGCCAGGGTGCTAATGCTGATCAAACATTCTATCGCCTACATTATCCAACATACACATCGTATATAAAAAAGGTTTACTTGCAACACGCGCAGAGCTCACTTCAGAAATGTGGCCAGTACGATCCTCAAACTTTACAGGAGTATTAGCGGTTGGTATGCTAGGCCCGCCGTACAAAAGTCTTCTTTGCACATTTCTACTGAAATTCCCTGATTCCCCACCCGTCGACAGCAAACGCTGGTAGGATAAACCACGTTGTACGTTAAGGCTAAGATAGCGCTGACGACCAAGCATGCTATCACCGACGGATGATGTTGAACGACCTGCAGCATCAAGAACAAAGTGTCAAAAAAAGAGAAGCACACCTACATGGAGCAACATCCAGAACATTATTAAAAAAGGACACACCTCCAACAATCGCAGAACTCGACTCATCAATGGTAGTGTTACGATGTCCAAAATCTGCGTCAATATTAACAGTAGGTATGTAGAATAACCGTAGGAAAGTCTTCTACTCACATTCCTGTCAAAAGCGCATGACTCGGTACTCATTACCGGTGAAAGCTATTGTGACACACCACACTATTCATTGGCACCACCACGACGTGGCCTATCAGGCGTGCTAACACTGGTAAATGATCACGAAAGGCCTGCACCATCCAAGAATAAATTATGAAACAGATACTTAACTCTCTTTTGGTAAATAAGTTGAAGAGAGAAAATCACCTTAAGCGCGCATAGAAGCGCGCCTGATAAATCATTCAAATCATATGTTGCTTCTGTAGTCATAAAAAACAAAGCATTACTAAGCAATCATAAATTCACTGGGTAAATAACATAAAAAGGTAAAATCGCCTTAAATGGGCGCAAAACCTAATCCAAAAGCAGATACGTCCGAACAATTTGCAAGGTTTGCTAGCAGTAGACTACTGGAACTCGAAAGAGCAGATTAATAATCGGTGGTATGCAAATTGTTTGTAACAACGCGGCTACTAATCTAACGCAAGAGGTTATCGTAAACATATGCATACCTACCCACAACATGTGCAAGTTTTACTGATGAATCTGCGAGATTTACTATCTGTTGACAACCATTATGAGAAGATGCAGATTGATAAATAGTAGTATATGAAGTGTCAGTAACAACACAGTTCCTGATCCCATGCTAAAGATTCAATCATACCGGTAAGGCCGCAACACTATAATGATAAAGGGAGAAAAATAAGTAAATTAAAAAAACAATAATAATAAATGAAAGGCTACAAAGATGTAAAAGAGGTTGTGCAACGCGGTATTATCAATTGAGTTTTTCAGACGCGACATTCCTGGCGTGAGAAACGACTGAGAAATTGACTCATAAGCACGTCGATTACCCAAATAGCTTGTGATGTGCTATCGTGTAGGGTCAATTTATTGATTACCAAGTTTTAAATTTATATTTATCCGACTTATCCTAAAACAACACTTTAACAGGCAGTGTACCCGATCGGGTGTAGTTTCGTGGTAAGTAGGGTGTCAAACACTAAGAGCGAGGTCGTTAACCTTATATTCTAACAATATTTTATTTAATCTAGTTAATTCTATTTACTTGTTAAACCTATGTTAAACCTAGTTCTAATGATAATGGAGGATTTTTAGCCTGAGAGACTGGCACAGGTTTTATGGTAACAATAATCAATTCAAAACACAATAAACATGCAAGAAGACAATCAAAAGATAAAAGAGCGGTACAAGCCAACTGATAGAAAATAGTATTAGCCATATTAAATCCGATTAAATGCTAGTTTGTTTGTTTAGTGCAATGATTACTTATCTCGGAGCGGCATATCATTCTTAAGACTTAGGTGGGACATCATCCTAAGACCTAGACACCTTGAATCCTGTCATAATTAATGTATCTGCATAAAGCATCCTTTTAGTTTAATTATAATCTATCTAGGGATTAAAGCAATGGTGATCTTGTTAAACCCTAGCCCATCGGGACTTTACCCACTTATTGTTTGACATTATTTTATATACTGGTAATTCACTGTTCAAGTCTTTATCAATTAATTATGAACATACTTGTTGAAATATACGGGTCACCTGCCGGTCTAACTAAGCTCATAATTTAAAGTCAAAGATAGAACATTATTCATTATCCTACTGGTCCAGTAGTATAAAACACGATATGGAGAGCTATCCCAGTATCTAGATTACTTGTTAGGTATCACTAGACCCATTTGAATGATATGTCGCATATTCAAACACGTAGACAAGTATTAGGTGTTAAAAATAATTCAACAATCAACGATAATATAAGTAATCAGATTAAAACAAACCAAACATTAAATCTTCATTAAGATGGCTAATACCCGAGGGTATTAGCCCATAACCATTGTAATTATACAAGCGTGATCAAATAACCAAGGTAAACTAAACGTTTTATCGAAGATACCAAAAATTAAATGATTAGAAGAGTATAGGAATTACACGGTGTCTTATATGGAATCGTGATTGATGCTTGACCATTGGCTGCTCTTCTTCTCTTTAGAAAATTGTCTTTTATGTGTATGGTATAGAGAATATGATTTTGCACACTGAAAACTCATTTTTGAGTCTTTTATTTATTGTGTCTGAAAAAGACTGGATACGCTATATTGAATGAAGTCAATACGGCGTATAGGGGTGTTTTCCTTGGAGTGCGCGCTAAGTTTATAATCAATAACTAAATTATATTATCACAATCTTTGAATGTATCCAGCAGGATACGGCTTATGAAGGCAGTAGGATACGTCGTATTGGAATTAAGCAAACGCGTTTCTAGTGGAAGACCAGGCGCTGATACACCGTATCTTCTTTTCTAGATACGGTGTATTAAGCAGAAATAAGCAATCTTCAAATATCATCGTTTAAGCTCCAAAAATTACGCCTTTTAACATGTCTTCAGAAATCACTCCGTAATTACTGCTATTTACAACTTTAAGCAATTAAGTAAAGATTCTTGGAATAATTATATAAAAGTGAGTAATTTATTCGGGATAAATGATGGTATAAATATAACGTTATTTGATGTCATTAAATATCCACCTACTTAAATCCTACCTGTCCTCAAGTAGACTCTAGAAATTTATTGAAAATGTATCCTAACCGGAGTTAAGGATTTTTCCGTTAAGCATTTATTTCATTTTAATCACATGTACAAGACCGAGCACCTCATGAAATATAGGAAATGAAAACACTCAGATCACTCAACTAATCTAGGGTATAATATTTTATTGGTATGCTTAATTACTCGGTCGTGATTAATTTCATATCATATG
>BQNB010123670.1:2504-14188 GCA_026074375.1 Tanacetum coccineum
TTTACCTTTATAAACTTGTTACTCCTTAGCTCTAGTGGTGGAGATGTGTATCCTTGCCAAGCATATGATAGAATACTCGTCACGGTCGAGTAATTAAGCGAATTAGTTACATGTTACCACATAGATTAGTTGAGTGATTTGACTGATTTCATCTTCTTATTTCGTGAGGTGTTTGGTTGTGTACTTGTAATAGATCAAATAAATGATTTAACAGAAAAATCATTAGGGATACATTTTTATAAACTTCTAAAGGCTACTTCAGGACAAGTAGGATTTAAGTGGGGGATATTTGATGACATCAAATAACATCTATTTTATAGCATTATTTATCCCATGTAATTAACCCATTTTGTATAATTATTGCAAAGAATTAATACTTAATCATTTATATTTGAGAATTGCAGTAATTATGGAGTACTTTGTGAAGATTAACTAAAAGGCACGCATTCTGGAGCTTAAACGAAGATATTTGAAGATTACTGTTCTGAAGACCAATACGCCGTATCCATCAAGGAAGATATGGCACAGCGTATCTGTGCCTGCACTCACCAAAGACCACGAAGGAAACAAGATCCAATACGCTGTATCCAGGAAAGGCAATACGCCGTATTCAAGCTTTATGGAAATAAAATATTCTGGAAGATATCAAACGTAGTCCCTACTCTAAGAAACCCCCAATACGCCGTATCCAAGACTTTGGATACGCCGTATCGAATCGACTTCAGACCCTATAAATAGAATACTTAAAAACGAGTTTTAAGGGTGCTAAATCATATTCTCGATACCTAAACCATAAAAGTCGATTTCCAGAGGAGAAAAAGAGTAGAAGAGGTTGAGTAACGCGATTCATTCCATAGGAGACAACGTGTAATTTCTTATACTCTTGTAATCGTTTAGTTTACCTTGGCTAAATCATTATCGTGTATTAATTATGACGTTTGAAGGCTAATACCTTTGGGTATTAGCCATTATTATGAAGATCTTACTGTTTGGTTTGTTTATCTCGATTTCTTAATTTATCGTTGAATTGCTTGTTTATGTTTATCAATTTATACTTGTTTACGTGCTTTTGTATGCGACCTATCATTCAACTGGATCTAGTGATACGGACCAAGTAATCTAGATGCCGGGATAGCTCTCTATATAGTGATTTATACATCTAGACCAATAGGATCACAATTAACGACCTATCTTTACCCTTAGATTATGAGCTTAGTTGGACCATAAGGTGACCTTGGTATCAACGAGTACGTTCTCGATTAATTGGTAAAGACTTGGTTAGTGGACTACTAGTGTATGAATTGCCATTAAGCAGTAAGTGGGTAAAGTCTCTATGAGCTAGGGTTTAACAAGATCACCATTGCTTTAATCCCTAAGATAGATTATAATCAGCAAATAAGGATGATTTATGAAGATGCGTTTAATTATGACAGAATTCTACGTGTCTAGGTCTTAGGAAGAAGTAACGCCTAAGTCTTAAGAATGATATGCCACCCCGAGATAAGTAATCATTGCTGTGGTATATCTTATATCATAACACGGGGTCGATTCTTGGATCTGGCTAGTTTCTAGAGAGAGAAACACTAGAGATAATATATTCTAAATAAAAAAACTACTTCTAATCGGATTTAATGATGGCTAACTACTGTTTTTCTATCTAAGGGCCGGCCGCTCTTTTATCTTCTGTTTAATTTACTTGCGTTGGGTTAAAAGTATCTTGATATTGGATTGTAGCCACCAACCAAACCCGTGCAGTCTTCTTCAGGGCTGAAAAACCCCCCTTTTACCTGTTGAATTAGAGTAGAACTAACAAAGATTAGCATATATTTGATTAGATTAGAATTAACACTAGATTAGATAAACCAAAATATTAATTAAATTGATTAGATTTAACTCGCCTTCATGTGTTCGACACCCTATACATGAATCTTACTAACCGACCAGGTACATCTACCCGTATAACGTGTTGTATATTGGTTAAGTCAGGCAAAATATAAAATTTAAAACTTGAATCCATAAACTATACACACACACGACTCATCAAGTTTTTGGCCCCGTTACCGGGGAGTAAAAATTAATCTTGATTTTTATTTTATATTTTGGTTTTTAATATTAGATCTAACCCTTAGGAGTAGTGTTAATTAGATTAGTATATATTTTTGTATATTCTGTATATTTTGTATATTTGTTAGCTTGATTGTTTGCTTGTATATTTGTGTGTGTGATTTAATTGTTTTCCTAATACATTGTTTGGGTCGGATAACTCAATAACGCGAATCCACTTCATTGGATATGGTGTTATCATAACATTCGGTCTGATCAGACCTGTAATTCATCAAATCAATTAATTCGGCGTATTCACTTCTTTAAACGGCGATATCGATAATCTTGGATAGAACAAAATCTGTGTTCTTCGTATTTGATTCCGTGCTTAATTTTTAATCCTTCTTCAGAACAAATCCTGCTGATATTTTTACCTGTGTCACAGGGCATACTTATCAAAGCTACTAGACGGAAGAAGATACCTTAAGAAGTCATGGCAGAACTAACTTCAGAGGAATTCATAGTGAATGACTCAAATATAATCGAATCTTTCTATCACTAGTATCGATTTAACATCGACTCAGGCAAGGATTTTTGGTGGATATTTCATAAGATTGTATTACCACGGATGGATCGACGAAGATGTAATGGCACCCACATTGCTAACGTGGCTTGAAATTGATGATTTAATTACATTCTAGTTTGGATTCCCATAAAACTACGCTTGAAGTTCTTTCTCCGCTTATTTTTTCACTACGCTGATGAGTATGACAATGGTGGATAAATGAAGGGAAGGAAAATTTACCGTTTGGGAAGAACTTGTTGAGAAATTTTTTTGTAAATTTTATCCCGATTCATACGATAGAGAAGAAGAAATGTTAGACGAAGGAGACAACTGGGGGATTGATCCACTTGAATTCATATCGCGAGTAAATTCATCATTTGATAAACATATGGATAATAGATGGAAGAAACTAAAAAAGTATTGTTCCCATGCTTGGATTGAATAGGAGTTGGAATAAGATACGAATGGATGATAGAATCTTGAATATTAACAATACTACTACTGACTCGTTCTTCAAACCTTATCTGATAACACATGGAAAGTGCGACACCGAAAAAGAGATGAAACTAAGTCAGATAAAGCGCAAAATAGTATGCAATACATCGAATCCCATTGCATGAGAAACCTAACAAAAGAATGTGTATGTAAGCAGAAACGTTAAAGCTATTTCATAAAACTCGCTGTGGACCCAATGATGAAATATTATTGCTATAAGAAGATGTGAATATGATATTTGGGAGAGAAACGAAGATAATATGTCCAAAATCTACCAAGATATTTTTCAGAAAAAGGACAACGGATGGAAGCTGTCGCGCACCAAATAATAGTAAAGTGGAAGCTGAAAAAAAGTCTAACTTAAAGACTTCACTGTAAACAAAAGTACTTCCCGGGAGACAACCCGGAATGTTATTTAATTTTATCGATTTTGTCTTCCCAGACATCAATACGGCGTATCCGCTCTATACCATACGGCGTTATGATTGTCTGGACGTTATCAGTCTTTACTTTTTATGCACTTTAAAAACATTATTGTCAGTTATGGCAATACGGCGTATTCATGCACATGATACGGCGTATTCACCAGACTTACTCGTATTTATTTTGTTTACTTTAGTTTTAATTAACCTTAAGTACCACGATAGGAATACACGTTTTTTTCTAATGGTTTACACAGGACCTCATGAAGAATTTTCGAACGAATTTTGTGGTGATTTTACAAATATGGATGATTTGAAGTGTTGTAGTCTTGAAACTTCAGACGTTTGTTCAACTCGAATTCTTGCTTATTACTCAACAGGAGAATCTACGAGCAAAAATCAGGGAGTTTTCTCAATTCTAAATTCTTTTTTAATTCCTGTATTTAATGTTTACTATTATACAAAGGAGGACGTTGTATAATCAAGTAGTTGGAGAACAAGAAGGTGTGAATAACTTTAATGAAAATACTATTAGCTGAAAACCAATAATAAGCTCAAAAAGAGCTTATCATTAAGCTGAAAACAGAAAGTGGGGGTTTACCCTTGGTTTTACTAAATCAGCTGTAAACTACTCAAATTAAGCTCAAATGAAAGAGAAAAAGGTGTTCTGAAAAGCTTATGATTTGCTTAAGCTGATTATGAAAAGAAATTTGAGCTAGAAACATTGAAAAACAACTGAAATTGATGATGAAAAAGCTAAACTCAAGAAACAAGTCAAAAAGCTCAAAAACAATATAAGCTCAAAAGCTCAATAAACTATATTAGAAACTCAGCTTTTGAAAACTACTTTACCTATATATAAGCTAAGAAACCAAATCATAAAAACCTAAGTTATAAGCTAAAATAGTATAATCTAAAACCAAAATACTATTGACTTTTAAATCCTAAAACTTAAGTTTACTAGCCAAAATGGAATCCTAAAGTGACAGCAGTACTAACTGTTGTTAGTACTGTTGTACTTGGCAAAAGGGAAGAAACAAATGTGCAGGTATCCTAGAGGGATAACCTGCACTTAGACACTCTTATTGAGTGTGTACAAACATAAAACAATCAAGAACCAAGCCTTAGATGGCTTGGTTCAATAATTTGTACAAGTGAAACTATGAAAATTCCCCTGGTGCAGAAATACTAAAATAAGCTCAAACTCTTTTAATTTTTAAACACTAACTTGTGAAAACTTCTTACCTAATGTTTTTAAGAGAAATCAAAACTGTCTCAAAAGGTTTGCACAAAAACTTTTGACTTTTGATAGTCAAATAAGCTTAAACCAAACACCCCTTTAGGAATTGACAGTTTTAAAAACAGCTTATGATAATAAAATCTAACAAGCTAAACCTAAGTACCAGATATTAATTAGCTTAAAACTAACTTAACAAACATAAATCATCAATCATTTAAGCTAAATTTAAAATCTAAGCTTATGCTAACTAATTTTTTTGGTTTTTATAGATTTTAAGACAAATTAAGCTATAGCAAGATCTATTTTATAAAAAACTAACACAGATGATTAAACACACTTATTAAGCTAGAATGGAAGTAACTAAGCACTAATAAGCTAACATATTAAGCAATTAAACAGATCTAAACTATTAAGCATAAATGGAACTAAATATTAAAGACTTAAGAAATTAAATGAAAACTTACTTGAAGCTTCAGCTTAACAGAAGCTTAATAGAACAGCTACTAGCTCTAGCTTATCCAAATGGATAAGCTAGTATAAGTCCATGAGAGCTCTTCCATGATAAGCTCCCCTTCCATAAGCTAATATCCAATAAATTCAAGGTACTTAGCTGTTTTTAAAGGTTTAGGTAAATTAAAATTAAACTTGAGCTCAATTATTAGCTTAGAAACTAATAAGAGCTTATTTAGTAGCTTATGATCTTTAGCTTATCATTTAGAGAAAAGTAAGAGCTTATGAGAGTTAACAAAAGAGCTTATGACAAATTAAAACTGAATTTCATTAACAAAAGATACTGATTACATTACTTTAAAAAGAAATTACAAAACATTTAAGGAAAATTACATTTAGCTAAAAATGAAATTTTAAGCTACCTAAAAGCTACTAAAAGAAAACTAGATAGTGCTGTGTGTGATATGTGAGCTATTTATAGCCAATCCCTGAACCTTCTAGGCCTTCCTTGCTGTCCACGCTCCTTTCAATCATCACCACACGATTACCCAATCATTGGAGAGCATTTGATGGCCGTTGGATCTCTAACTATCTCACACGGATTGCCAACGTGGCAATCCGTGATTGAGACGTTTGTGCTAGTTATGTGAGAGCCCTTAGTACAAAATCCATTCACTCTTGTGCTTTCTCCTCATCTGTCGTGGCTTGATTACTTGGCTAGACAAATGAAAGCCCTTGATATTACAAATTTAACCCTGCCATCTTGTTAACGATCCCATGAATTGTCTAAATCACCCCTTAATTGAGAAAAGCCCCTTGATTTGACTGAGGGTAAACTCTTGGAAGGGACGATGAATAGTAACCATTACTTCGCGCCTTTTTCCCTTTTTAACTAAAATTGGTAAAATTCGTTTTACACTTTGAAGATTTGGCAAAACTCGTCCTTGTCATTGTTTATAAAAGGTGTAGTGTAAAAAAAAGTTTAGGAAATAGCAAGAATGTCCCTTGGAGTTTTATGAAAAGGGGATTGGGCTAGGAATTAGGCTTTTGGATTCGGGTGAGGCCCATTTAGGGTTTAAGGGACTATTTTGAAACATTTTGGGTTTTGTTGACTTATTTTGACTAAGATTGACTGGAGTTGACTGTAGATTTGACTTTTTCTGGCTTTTGGCTTTCGGATTTTGTTCACTCTTCCGTTCTTGTGTCCTTGTTTGCCCGTTTTTGACAGTTTTCATGTGACTTTTTATATATCCGTACCTGCACACACAAAACACAAAAACAAGTATATTTTTTGCCATTTTTCACTGTGTTTTGGGTTTAATTGGGTCATTTTAAGTACAAACGGATATGTGTATTTTACACTTATCAGCGACCTATCATTTAACTGGATCTAGTGATACGGACCAAGTAATCTAGATGCCGGGATAGCTCTCCATATAGTGATTTATACATCTAGGATCATAGGATCACAAATATTGTCCTTCTAAAATCATGCTAAGGATACGCTTCTGGCTTAACTAGTTAACAAAAACTGCTTTTGGTTTATTGAACATGTTGACTAGTAGGTGAATCTAGATAATTCAACAAATAATGTTCTGATTCCATTGGATAGTTGGACAAGTAGACTACTAGAGTATAAATTGCCATTAAGCAGTAAGTGGGTAAAGTCTCTATGAGCTAGGGTTTAACAAGATCACCATTGCTTTAATCCCTAAGATAGATTATAATCAGCAAATAAGGATGCTTTATGCGGATGCTTTAATTGTGACAGAATTAATGTGTCTAGGTCTTAGGATGAAGTCCCGCCTAAGTCTAAGAATGATATGCCTCTTCGAGATAAGTAATCATTGCACTGAATAAACAAACCAACTTCTAATCGGATTAATGATGGCTAATATAGTTTTCTATCATAAGGCTCGACCGCTCTTTTATCTTCTGTTAATTTGCTTGCGTGGGTTAAAGTGTCTTGAATTGATTGTAGTCACCAACAAACCCGTGCCAGTCTCTTAGGCTGAAACCCCCCTTTTACCTATTAGAATTAGGATTAGAACTAACATAGGATTAGCATAGGTTTGACTTAGATTAGAATTAACTTAGATTAGATAAACCAAAATATAAATAAATTAAGAGATTTAACCTTACTTCAAGTGTTCGACACCCTACTTACCACAAATCTACCACCGACCGGGTACACTACCCGTTAAAGTATTATTTTTGGTTAAGTCGTAAAAATATAAATTTAAAACTTAAACTATCATAAATAAACACCACACAACGACACATCAACAAAGCACCTAACCGTTGTAGTGTAGTAAGGTAAGACTCGGGGGTTGTTATCGTTCTCTAGGGGAATAGGTTAGGAAGGCTCGAATAGAATTTGACAAAGGTCTACGAGGTTGAGAGAAGGTTCTTTTTGTATTTTTATATTTTTATAAAAGCAAGTAAATATCATTGATTAAGAGGTTTGGTTTGGTTCTAGTTAATTAAACTAATTTATATATTTACTACTGGTGATAAAACATCTATATACCACTATTATCCCAACCCCAGTTTTGATATTTGTGTGGAATTTTGTATTAATGTGTATATATAACCTCAATCCAACCCCCTAACTCACCCCCTCCGGATGTATTACTTATTTGAGTAAACCACCTATTCCACCATATCGCTCCTAATGCCTCACTATCCTATGGACATCTATCGCTACGCCTTTGCTTCCTCCCCCCCTATCTATACTGTTGCTTTGTCACTCCTCTCCGCTCGATGATACTCCTACCGCATCCCACGTATAAGTATTCCTAAGTCTAATGAACGAAATTAACAGAACTAGCGTCAATGTAACAATTTGTTAAGGCAACGCACAAGTAAGGTAGTATGAAGACTATTACAAGGCCCCTAAGAGTACATTACATGCAATTAAAACACTTAAGAGGGAATCAAACCATATTAGGTTAGGTAAGGTAGTATGAGACTATTTACGATCGTATCCTTTCTACACACTTCGTGTTTCCTAGACGGTCCTATGCCAATTTAATATCTTATGGCTTGTTTTCTAAAGCCTAAGGCGCACATCCATCCATGCCAATTTAATATCTTATGGCTAGTTTTCTAAAGCCTAACGCACACATCCATCACAAGAAGCAACATTAAAAGGATCAAAAAACTAAATTTCATGCAATCATAAGTAAATACTAATAGATCAAGCCTAGCATGTTAAACAAAGGAGAAGAACAAGATTTAATCAAACAACACATAGACATATTGAAAGATTAAAGGTATAAATGAACTTTAATTGATTAAAACATGTGTTCAAGGCTAATATAAGAGGGTTTTGACACCCTAAAAATAGCCTACACAGCTGCTAAACTCGACTAATAATATTAGGGTTCGTCTCTCAAAAGTTACACACTAAAACCCTAAAAACGGATTTGTATATATAGAAAAGTAGGCGCGACGGCGTCGCGTTATAATCCTGACGCCGTCGCCTTGTAGAGTCTTCTAGGGTTTCTTTAAGTCGGCTACATTCTGACTTCGTCTAGAAATCCATGACGCCTTCTCTTGTATTTTCTAACATCATCACGTGTAGTTTGCGATGCCGTCTTCACGCTCTGTATGAATTTCTTCAAGATATCTAGTGTAGAGTCGTAATCTTGTTCGTTTCTTCTCTAATTGAGCCAAAGTCACGTTTATTTCCTCTAAAAGCCATCCAAGTGCTAAAAATATGAAAACAAACGATTAAGCACATAATTTGGGAATATTTGCATGATTTAGGGGGTTAAATGACCCCGAAAAAAGTGTACAAAATGACACCTCATCAAATACCCCTACACTTGGGATTTGCTTATCCTTAAGCAAATGGGCTTTTCTACCTAGAAAATAGCAATATTGGAGGCATTTAACCTACTCTTTAAAAGTAGTTTATGACTCAACCTTCTAGACCTTGTAATTAAAAGCACGGAAAACATATACTAGCACCTCACATAAGTGTTTGGATTCTCACTTTCTCTCAGGTTTATAATGAATTATAACAATATGGGTAACGGGAAAATAACACTCATTACCTGTCATAACATATAAATTACCATAGGCTTAGTAAAGGATCAAACCTCCACCGCTAGGCGCAAGTACTAGAAATTACTATCAAAGAGGTCTTTTAAAGGGTTGTGATGTGTAAGGTGTAGGTTAACAACAGCAACAACGGATGAGTAGATACATGGACGGGGATAAGTTAATTAACTATAAGAATGCATGTTGAGGCGTTGCTAAGCCAAGACTCGGCTACTCTACGGACAAGATAACGAACTAAGATACAAAACTCTACATCAATCTCTTTTTTTAATAACATAATATATAACTTATGGTTTATAACACACCCCTAGACTTGAGTTTTTCTAACTCATTACAATTCACCAAGCTAATGACCCGAACTGAAAGCATCAATAAACATGGAGATTATTGAGCTCTAATGGGGTTAATAAATGGCTTCTTCATCATTTCTTCATAAGATAAAACTACCATGAATCCTAATCGTCCCAAAACTGTATTTACAAGGATAAATGACTCGACTTAGCAACTATGTACTCCTGCAATAATTAACTGGGTTTACAATAATGTACTAAAAGCGAGTACATACAAGGTAGGCTAAGGCGATTTGGGTGTAACAATTGGTTCAAGGGTTTAACAATGCTCTTCATTAATAATCTGGAATCCACCAGAAAATTACGAGAACCGTGAAAAGGATAGGCTCGGAGGGGTGTACTAGGGGTATCCTGCACTAAAAATGAGTGCATGGCAAGGGTGTGGGATAGTTATATGATCGAGGTGACCATCATAACAATTACAGGTTTAAAACATGGGTTATCCTAGTGCCTCTTATCATTTAGCAAATCCTAATTCTCACTATGCGGTCTCAGGATGCATCACAAAAACAAGTTCTAGAATTTAATACACTACCGGTACACTCATATAATTTTAAACCGATACCAATGCTCCAGAAAAGGCGACGAAACCACATATACACATCCATAACGATGGAATAGATACACATGATTGCTCACTCCTTAACTCGAGAAAGCTAAAGGTAAAATTATCTTGGGTATCAAAAATGGATACCCGAATTCCTATAGATCTAAAGGCGAACCTCATATTTTTAGGGTGGAATTTTGAGGGTTTTTGTGCTAGTCATATAAATTCCTATCCATGAGACGCTAATAAAACTCAGTTTTTGTCAGTATGTGTCATATTTTTTTTTAAATTTGGGTTAAAATTACCTTATATGTTATGTTTTGATATATTACCCATCATTTTAAGGACAAAGCAAATGGCAATTGAAGGAATAGTTTCTAAGGCTTATTTTCCGCTACACTTAAGTTGAACATTGTCCCCAATGTTCTTAAAAGTACCCGTAAAACAAATAAAGGGAAAAGATAACAAGTAAAAGAAACTAGTACTCCCCTAGTTTGCTTAATAATGGAGAGGAAACATGTGATAACTAGTTAAATCATCCTCCAAGAATCGTCATCTAGAAACTTCCTAAGAACTTCTGAACTTCTTCTCATCAAATATAACTTGTAAATCAAAGACAAAGACAACTACACATGGCGTAAAATCAGCGTGATAATGATATATTCAACGAAAGTTTTAGGGTTGACTATATGAAAGCAGTAAAGATAGGATGAAAGTGATAATGTAATCATAGATTTTTGCAGGTTTATAAGAAAATTACAAATTTTGGATATTGTACAAATTATTTTTTGAAAATAATAGAAAAATCCTAATTTTCACAGATCTGGAGGCGCGACGCCATAAGGACAAAATCCTGACACCATCTCCACATTCTGTGAAAATTTCACATTCGTTTTTCTTGAAAAATTTCCTGCACGCAATTCTATTAGTTATTCATTGTGTAAAATACTACATAAAACCTGAGATTAATCATTAGAATCATATGACTCGAAATTGACGCGAATTAATCTAAACAGATTACTTTATATGTTTGAGTTGGTTCTTATAAACCGAATATTTTCCCCTACATTTATTCGATGCAAAATACCTTTGATTGTTAATAAGGCAAAGTTAAAAATGAAACAAAGCATGATCACAAATGATTCAAACATAAAAGAATAAACAATAAAGAGTTAAAAAGACACTTCTAAATGCGAGAAAATAAATATTAAGTTGCCTCTCAAAAAGCGCTTTTCTTTATTTATGAGTCTTGTAGATACTCTCGGAGCTATACGTCTAGGTGTCATGGAAATTATCCAAGTCGACGACCTCTCTTGGATTCTATTTTCAGAATGTTTTTCTGGAGGTGGGGATTAAGTGGAAGGTTTTGGTGAATTCTTCTCCATCCAGATCAATTCTATTTTTGGGTGGTTTGTCCTAGTTGATTGGGTTCTCTATTAAGTCCTTCGACTCCCACATGTTTCCCTTAAGGTTAATAGATAAGGCCCCTAAGAATTCTACTATA
>BQNB010123671.1:0-20059 GCA_026074375.1 Tanacetum coccineum
ATTCATATCTTTTAGCTTAATTTTAGTATAATCTTGTAGTTTCAAAACTTAGAATTAATATTAGTTTAATTTTTAGTATAAAAAATAGGTTAAAACCAAAAGTTTAGCTTTTCTTTTATATGCTTTCCTTTTAAGTAGATTTAGAAAACAAAACCAAAATCTTTTATGACATTCAAGCTCGAATTACAACTTGAACGTAGATTTCCATTCATCTCTCGTCGAGGAAACGACCCAGAGGGTTTTTGAGATATCGCTTTGGTTAAAAGTGAATTTCTTGAACCCGACGGTAATACTAAACTATACTATAATTGTTTATATCCTTATTATTACGTATTTATATATTATATATTATATACGTGTTAATTCGGACGGATCAGTTTTTGGCGCCGCTGCCGGGGAGAGGTGTAGCGATTTCTACGGGATTGTTGGTGTTCGAGCCTTGAAGATCCTTTCTTCGGAAAGTTTATTTTCGTTCTTATAAAAAAATAAAAATCCAAAAATATTTTTCTTCTTATTATTTTTCCTTTTTCCTTTATAAATATTAAAAAAACCAAAAATATTTTTCTTTTATCTTAAAAACAAAAATAAAAAAATATTTTTATTTAATTTTCTTTAATAAAATATATATATATATATATATATATATCTTTTATCCTCTTATCCGTTTTAAATCTTCGACAAGTCTTCAAATATAAACCTATTAGCATTGCTCGTGGTGTGGAGTCCGTTAATGGTTGAAACTGTCCGAGCTGAGCATGAGTAAGATCCAGAAATGAGTTTGTCTATAACCCAAATCCTTATTCTTATAATGAAACACCGAACTTCTTCAACCAACCTCCACAACCCCAGTACGAGACATACTCGTGTGAGTTATGTGGGAACGATTCTCACTATGGGTTTGATTGTCCACCACGGGTACCGCTTGTCTATGAGCAGGAACCGTGCTTGACAATCAAATTTTATGAATAATTATTAACCATAAAAATCACCGAGTTTTTTCTAACAATATCTTTTTGCTGTGATAACTGAGAGGGTCCTCATTGCACTTTTCGTGTCACCCGATGAACCAAAATTTCAATTCTTTCGGTTTTGACCATATTCAACCCCCACAGCAGTTCGATAATCATTTTTTTTTTTTTTAAGCACAGAAATTCAGAAGTCACTCCTTTTGTTGAAAGTAAAGAATGGATTGAAACAAATAACGAGCTTTATACGATAATGGAAGATTTTATGAAAAGAATGAATCAACAACGTGAGCAGGAGGCTTTACTTGTAGCTCAACGTGAGCAAGAATTACGTGAACAAGAGCAGGCAGCTCAAGAAAAGGAAGAACTTTCACCGAACTTCGTTTTTCGTTAACTTATTAAAGAAATGTATGGCACAAAAGTTTGTGAAGAGCAAAAGCAAAATATGGAAGATACGATGCTAGATTTGCTTGAAATTTGTCGACAAAAAGAGCTTTATTGTATTCATAATAATGTTGAAGATCTAATTGAAAGTGCTCTTAATTATAAACTTCTCTTGATTAATTTGAATTCTTAACGTCTCAATAAGGAAGACAGCAATGAAAAGTTAAGAATATCGCAAGCCCACCCCCCCCAGACAGCCTCAAACGTCAAACTCGAATTACAACGTGTTTTAGCAAAATTTCAAAGTTAATCTTCTAAGAGAAGTACTATTCCTTTAGAATAAAAAACCTCAAAATACTTTGGTAAGCAACACACACAACACGATTTACCAACCGATAACCTACGAGACTCTCTCATAATAGGGAATGCGAACATAGCACTATACTGAAAAGAAATCAGACGAATTCATAAAGTCTAGTGTTGAGGACCTTATTCCAATCCCAAAAGAGTCCGAGGATACATTCGGGAGTGATAGTGAGAGCGTTTTACCTTCGAGTGATGATTTCTCTCCCATTGTTGAGGAAAAATCCGTGACTTTCTCTAACCCTCTTTTCGAATTTGACGACGAATATATCTCTAATGACGTAAATCTTTTTTTTGACGAGGTGTTAAAGAACATCGAGAGTAAGGACTCTTATGTTTCTAACCTTGATGAGCCGGCTTTGTTAGTCACACCTCTTTCCGATGCTAATGAGGATGAGTGTTTTCGACCTCAGAAGATCGAACAATTGATGAAATCGACATGCTTTTCATCTAATATGGATATTTCCTAAACGGATATTGAGAACGTTTATCACATGAATCATGTAGGAGATATAAACTTATCTTGAGAGATTGCTTAATGATGACACTAGCCAATAATCTCCCTCCCGAGGTGTTTTTAGATCATGACCCAAGAAGCTTAAAGGATGCACCTGATAATGATGATTTGATGACCGAGGACGAAGTTTTCGACCCCGAGATTCATGAGAAAAGTTTTTCTCCGACATTTGTGAAGTTAGCCTTTGAGGATCGCTATTATTGATAACGCTAGCGCCATTTTTCTTATCCTGAAATATTTCTTCTTATCTCACTTAATCGGTGGATCTTTTTTCTTCTCTCCTTCCAGAGATGAGGATACCTATTTTTCGACCCCGACATTTACCACTTTTCATTTTTCTCTCTTAATCCGGTGCATAGAAAACCCTAGAGTGATTTTTCTTCTATTCTTCTGTTTCTGCCTCATGATAAAGGAATCTTCGAGGATAGTCAGCTAGAGACTCTCACAAAAAAAAGCGCTTCTCGGAGAGACAACCCGTGTCTTTTTACTTCTTTCAATTTCTTCTGAACTTAATTAACGACATGTAGTGATTTTATAGGCCAAAGTGTGGGGGCATGTTTTTCTTTCTATGGTATTCTGTTTCGTTTTTTGTAAGGATTTCTTAAGATTAGAAGACCCGTGCTTGTATTCAAAACCTCACAACCAATCTGTATATGACTCTTCGCTTTCTATATGAAATCCTTAATCCTCCCCATGATCATGTATATATATTGTGTTACCCCTTTCACACTTGGAATTTTTTGCATTTGCCTTTTTCGTTCCTAATGTGGGGGTAAAAACCAGATATTTTTGAACATTGAGGCCAATGTTCCATTCTACGTTGGGGGATAGAGGGTGGGGGTGGGGGTTGGGGGGGGTATCAAATCGAAATTGTAATCATACATGACCTTATATGTTGTTCCCAACGCAACCCCGTATTGAACCAAAATTTAAATTTTTTTATTGTTTTATTGATGATATAAAAAAATGAAGAAATATAAAAATATAGTAAAAAATTAGGCCCGTAGAATTAGGTAGCTTTTGACTTGACCGAGTTTTAAACTCTAGCTTTTCCCTTAGCTTTTTAGACTAAGCATTTGCTCAACTTTAAAATTTTGCAAAGAACGAAATATGATAGAGTTAAATATAAGTTTGATGCTAAGCGTAGATTAGTTGGATATCTTTAGAGCTCATAGAGGTAATGAGGCTTTTGCTCCCACGACAGTCTTAATAAACGCAATATCAATCAGATTTGAATAAAATAAGTTGCCTTTAGGTTTTTGTGCGACTTCTTAATTTAAATCAACTTCGTAGAGATTCCTACATCTGATAAAGTATAGGTACACATCGAGGTTCTTGTCAGTGTTTTGGGGAAATAGACACTGGACCATGGTCGCCCCTCGCATACTCCGGATGTGGCAGTTGTTAAAAGATCACAGGACTTAAAATTTGGCTAATAATAATAAGTTATGTAATAAACCGAAGCCGAAATAAGACCACTACCTATTGCCGGCTCACAACCGATGTAGTAGTCGTTTAAAGGGTGGAGGTAATAATAAAAATAATAAAACTGTGGGCCTGATAAAAGTTTACTGCATCTTGCCGGCTCACAACCGATGTTACAGTCTTCTAAATAAGGCACATAGTAATAATCCGAGACTGATAAAAGTTTGCTGCATCTTGCCGGCTCACAACCGATGTTGCAGCCTTCTAAAAGGTCGAGGAAATTACCGAGGTCGAAATATGTTTGCTGCAGTCTCTTGTCCGTCTTCCACATCCCGATGTTAGCATCTTCTAAAAGGACCGAGGTTTAAAATTATAACATTCTCATTTCATGCATTATACGACTATAATAATGATCACTATTTATTTTAGTCCGATACTCTGTTTTTACATTTAATATTTACTTTTACAGCTAAACCATTCCGCGAAGACTATGTCAAATCATACATTGAATGTAAACGTCACGCAAATAAATTGAGTCATTTACATCAACCAAGTAAGGAATGATAAACGTGATTTTAACAAAATTAATGTACTTTGCGCGTATTTATTTTATTGGTCACTGTTTTTTTGATCTCAAAAAAAAAAAGGTAACGTTTCGCGATAAAATACATTTGGACGCACCCCGGAAATACCTAGACTTACCTAGACTCAAACCAATACCCACTTTAAAAGCCTAAACACAAAACTTAATCAAGTCTTGTGTTTATATCACTAGGTAACCGAAATTGGGCAAGTAAACCCACTAGAAATCGTCCTTGGTGATTTTTATTGCTAGCAAATCTCCTAATGATCTTAATAAGTACAAGTACCTCACCTAGCTAATTAAATCTTGTCCTAATGGTTCCCTAATGAACTATAACACAATGGGTAATAACCACTTTGCTTCTCTTGCCCTCCTTGTGCCGCGAACCAACAAGAAAGAACACAAACCCAAGAGATTTGCTAGCTAAGCAAATCTTGTACATCTCCTAAGTCATTAAAACTTGTACTAGAGTGGTTTAGCATAAAACCATGAGTAATCAACTAGAAATCCTAAAAACCGCCCCCTCTAGCTCGGTTTAGTTGTTTTTCGTGACTAGGAAGGTTAACAAGGTCTAGTGCTTATAAATACACCTCCACAACCCACATAATACCTTTCCACAAACCCTTAAACTCTCTCAAGCCAAGAACCACTTTGTTTTCCCTCTATACTATCGGGTTACAAGTAAACAAACCAAACGCGACACACTTTGGTCACTAAGGACTTAGGGAAAACCTCTAAAGTCACGTACAAGGTTGTTAAAGAAGAGGTTCGCGAGCTAATGTTCGGGTATTACCAAGCCTTTGTGGAGTATAACATTATACCAACGGTTGGGTGAAACGAATCGGTTTTGTGTCACAATTCGCAAACAAGACACTAGGACCATTGTAAGTTACTCTATGTCCCCTACGTGGTCTTTCATATTCATTACCGCTAATCCATTTCTAGTTTTCGCGTATAGTAGAATTTAAAACTCAAAGGTTACGTGAAACATGCATGGGTCACCCATGCATGGTTCAACGCACCTTTCCTTGTCACAATGCAACTAGAGTTGCCATACAACGTATAACTCACGTAAATAAACAAGTAAACGCTATGATGGTGTTGGAACATATGTACAACATTATTAAGCGTATGCATGCTAGGGAGCACGATTTAGAAAATGTTATACACATTCAATTTGAAGTAGATGATTAGTGAGACCATATAACAATTTTAATAAAACCGTTCGGACCCTGAGCGGGCTAACGAACCCAACGCAGTAGCCCAAGGCAAGGCCCACAAACCACGATAAGCTCCCACAGCTTATTCCGTGTGCTATGCACAGCTTAAACGAGCTTAGCATACGGCTAACAACATAAAGAACCTTATTCGTATTTCCTTAGCATACCAAACGGACCCTTAATGGGCCTCCTAGCCCATTTACGAGCCCTAACAAACAAATAAGCTCACAATAAGCTCGAGTAGCTTATGGTAGAACCTTAATGGAGGGTCACTACTGAAATCGGCTTAACAAACCAAATGATACCAATGGGCCGAGCCCCGGACCCCTAACCCCTTACCGGGTCCATCGGAGCCCACTCGCCCAACAGTGAGCTTATAAATCTTATTGAATAACTGAATAAGCCACGCGCCCCTAAGTGCTTATTGGACCTAATAGAATCCATTGGACCACTAAGACCCATTAAAAAAAAACCTTGACCGGCCTAACGGACTCAAGACACGGCCATCCAATAGGTACGCTTAATATCTATAAGCTATTTCCAATAAGCTAAAAGAAAACTGTTGTTTCGGCTTAATGCGAATTAAGGGATAAGCACTAGGAAAGGTCTAAGACTTTAATACTCCTTCATCGGGCCTTAACCGGTCCCCAAACGCCCAATAGAAGATCTTATATTTGCTTATTTAAATAAGCTGAAAAATGAAACAGATTAAGCTAAGTAAAAACAAATGGGGAAATATAAGCTAAAAGTTGCCTAAGAAACCCAATAAGGTACTATTCGGGACAAAGCTATGGGGAGCCCGTACGTCCCAATAACCTCGAAATAAGCATTCAATAAGCTCACCGAAGCTTATTTAAGCTTAACAGCCCCAATATGACTTATAACGATACTTTAGTACTTATTACAATCCTATAACGACCTCTAAAAACTAAACGTGACCTATAACGGGCCAATAAGAGCCCGTTTAAAGCCAAAAAAAGCTCGATGACTATTTTTCCAACCGAAATCACATGGTTGGCTTATATTATGAGAACTAAATAAGGCCAAATGCCACTTGTCGGGATTTATTTGGGTTGAAAATGCGACTTTCACAACTCAAGGGACTAAAAATGTAGTTTTCGAAACATAAGGGGGTTAATTTGGTTATTTTCGAAATACAATAACTCCAGGGACTGTTTTGGAATATTTTAAAACCATAAGGATCTAAGTTATAAATTTCGTAAGTTAAAGGACTAGTTTATGACGACTTTCGAACTGAAAGGTTTAAATATAAAAAGTATATGTTTAATACACGAAAGGGACTAAATAGGTAATAACTAAAAACCTAACGGTACGTCTTTATGAAACTAAAGTGAAACATTTAACGCGTCGGTCGAACATTTAGATATTCGGTTAACATCGACAATATTTGATAACAATTTAATACATAAAGTATATTTTAATTAATAATGATATCACGTTCTCGAGAACGCATCGAAACTAATCAAACAAACAATAGTCCTTGTGTGTCACACGCAAGTGAAAACGGATTATAAAACATAACGAAATGGAATTTAATTCTTTATACAAATGAGTCGTTAGTTTAAGTGAGTTGTAACTACGAACTCTGACCGACACTTTACTTAGTTACTTACCGGTGCGATTCACCGCATACTTGGATAGCTTGTGTAACATTCCAGAGAACTCCCCGGCTAAGGTGAGTTCAAAGCCCCATTCTTTATCTCATATTTAAATGATTTACATCTTGGTGGTGGAAGAAACATGCTTTGTTTTACAAACTGGACGCAAGTGTACTTTTATGTCAAGATTTCATGTTTGCCTAATCACCTCACATACTCCCTTTATGTCCACGATCATGAACTGATTAATATGCATAGACTGTATGTTGGAATTACATTGTGCGTGCATGCGAAGTGTTCTATGGATAGATCTATTAGGAATGAACGACTGTAAGTATCAGATCCCCGTTTCGGGTGACTAGCTATCACTGGAGAACGAACTCATACCATTGTCGAATTTGGAGGGATGTTGCAAGGGTTAGCACTCATTCACGGACACCAGGTTTGGCAATAAGTAATTGCATCAAATACGTGTCGAGCCTCGGTGTCATGAGCTTAGGAAACGTAATTACTTTTTATGATGTTTGCATCTGTTGCTTAATCATACACTTGGAAATCTTGCGGTCCTACCATTGATTTACATAAACCTATGAATTCACCAACTTTATGTTGACGTTTTAAGCATGTTTTTCAGGTCAATAAGGCACGAGGTGCGTCGATACATTGGGAGTCAATAATTGAAGAGTCAACACTTAAGATTTGGGGTCTTATTACACTTTGGGGACAATTGTTATAAACCGGAATCTTTATCTATTTTGTTGAACCATTTGAAGCCATGAGCTTATGTAACAAACAAGTATTTTGTTAATCCAATGTATCTTTTTCAAACGACACGTTTAGTAGTCGTTCTCTGATCTTGTGCTATTGACCCATAATGTAACGCCTTCGGATATTCAACATTCCGCTGCATACTCAGATTTGAGGGTGTTACAGATTGGCATCAGAGCCTAGGTTATAGAGAACCAGGTCAAAAAGTCTTTGTCTGGACTATAACCACTTTCAAAACTATTTTTCACAAATGGGATTTGTGAGGGACATACATGCATTACTTGTTTACGTCTAGAGCATAAATGCTTACATGACATGCATTGCCTTAGCATTAGTAGGGTACTAAGTGCTTACCTGATTAATATACGTGTATACAAATGATATTACGTATATTACTATAAGAGCTTTATTATTAAAGCCTTACGAACATATCATATCGATTTTTCTTATAAGAAATACTTATGTAAGTTATTTTACTTTTTGCAGTAACCATGTCTTCAGCGAGCGACGTCAGATGTTACCTACACTTCCGTCTACACCAGACTCGAGACGGCAATGGCTTTCTGGGACAGCCGATATGAGGGGAATAACACCGATGGAGGTCATATCCATCGTAGTCATCGAACTAGGATACGACTGACTATCCGCCTACAAACAAAAGCCAGTAGCCCGACCGTCACCAGATTTTATATACTAAGGTCCAGAAAGAATCTACAGATACTACCATTTCCTCAGATTAGGATGAGCGCGATACCCTATGTTCATAAAGCACATGACCCTAACTATGTGCCGGAGCCTATATATCCTGAGTACATACCATTGGAGGACGACCATGAGTTTCCGGCTGAGGAACAGCCATTACCACCTATTGATTCACCCACTGCTGAGTCACCTGGATACATTACTGAGTCGGATCCCGAGGAGGAGAATCCAGAGGGGTACGAGGATGATGAGGCAGAGGCATGGTCCGGTTGACATCCTATGGACGGGAGAAGATAGGAAAATTATTGGAGATGAATGATGATGACGGCGACTACTCTGGGATGATCGCCAGGATGGGATGAGTACGAGAGGACGACGGTACGACGGAGAGGAGGAGGTAGCACTTAGTCACCGGCCGACTCTACTACCACTCATACCTGTTTAGATGAGCCTGTTACCACCACCTTGAGGGAACAGAGCTATTGTACCACCCCCCTCCACTGCATTACCCAGTGGGGCTAGATTACATCCGATGTCCCCGAGACTTCCATATCTCTCCACCAAAGCATAGTTGAGGAGACTTCTGGCCATGACTACCCATCAGCAACCATCAGCCACCCCATCCTCACTAATCATCACCACCCTCTGCAGGGGAGGAGCGCCTTAGCATAGGTGCAGCTCCATCTGCTGACATGTCACCACCTTAACCACCATCATCTTGGGAGCCTTAACCAAACCATACTCTTCAGGATATAAGCATCACCAAGGGCCTCTCAATTGAATGCATTTACTGCCACGCATTTACCACCACCTCCATTACCACGCACTACCACCATCTCTACCAAACTACATCTCTGTTGATCGTATGGATATAATTTCCCGATCTGAGCATAGCCATCCCGCAAGAGGTTGCATTGTCCACTATACGCGTCCAGATATGAAATCGGAGAGTGAGTTCCACTGCTAAGACCTGTCAGAGGTCAAGGGATGATTATGGGGTTGCAGCAACAGTAGATGCTGAGGAGAGGTGCAGGATTAAGATGTTGGATACGGGAATTAGGGATACTTGGTAGATCCGGCAGAGGCAGTTACAGAGATACACCTATGACCATGGGAGAGTCAACACTAGGTCCGGGACAGCTTGCTGAGCTCCATGAGCGACTGATACACAGACTTGTATGCCTACTAGAGATGCTCAGGATGGTAAGTCTCGTAAACACAGTAGCGCTGTCGAGACATGAACCGCAGCCATAGTTCGATTACTTATGGGATAGGATGACTCTCCAGGAGACCGTATGGATGGTGGAGGAGGAGGCCTATGCTTCCCGCGAGGCTTGGGCTCGTTCGATAGGATTGAGCCAGGCGACTCATCAGGAGCTTCAGACCCATCGTGATCATGTGTATGCACATGAGACCTATCTACAGGCACACCAGACACAGTACATCTACAGCTGCAAGAGTACCTCATTCAGCAACAGCACCAGGTACACGAGACACGCTTTCATATGCAGCAGACTGAGTTAGCAGCACTTCGAGAGACTGATCGATTAAACGGCTCAGGCACAGATGGTAATGACTCTCCGAGTCATCAGTGAATATGAGGCGAGAGATGACGACATGCACGGCTGAGTATGTTAGCGCTAGCGAGAGCAGCGAGACAGCTGTACAGGTCAGGACCAAGGCTAGGATATATCCAAGACATACGACCAGGAGGGACTGGGACGGCCAGACGAGTCACATCTAGTGATATTTATGTATTAGTAATTTTGGCTAGGTCATTTGTACAGGCATGTTAAGTATTAGGGGTTCACCCCGCTAGCATAGCCTTAGATCTTTTGTATTGTATTATGTGTATTCAGACGACTAATATCATGGTAAAAATTACAAAGATTAAGAATGAAATGGATGTGTCCACCTTGAACTATAGTACCTCTCTTGTGTGGATTATCTCATTATTATAGTATTATTATATTTCTGTCATATAACCTTCTCTCTATCTCTTTTTCTTTTGTGATATCGATAGACACATCATGGCACCTACACCCAGAAGAGGACCAACAACTCACATTCACTACACCTAACCCAAACAAAATAACCCCCGAATCCATCCAGCAATGATCGATCAAAGCCTCTCTTGCGAACTCCACCAATGGGGATGGAAGCCAAACAGTTCCACGTGGATAACCGAAAAGAAACGTGCCAACAGGCGCGTCCTTGTTTTTAAATAACGCTGATTTCAAAGAAAGTGGCCAACCTTTGAAAAACTCAAGGAGGCTGAAGGCGTAAGTCGGATTTGACTGCGATGGTTGAAAACAGCATAGGAGTCAGTTTTTCAATATCAGAGGTTGTGCCGTGGAGAAACCCAAGTAAATTTTGCCACACCTGCACTCTGCAGGACGCTGCGCTCCTGCACGGTGGAAATGGTCAGATAAGAACTTTAGGTCCAGAGGCATATTCCATGACTTGGGAATGTACTCAGAGAAAGAAGACGGACAATATTGTCCCAAGGTGAATCACGAAACTGAAATCGTGCTGTGGAACCTAACAGTCAAGGGATAAACGACGACCTAACGTAACACAGACGTTTCCAAGATTTAACCTTGATATAAACAAAGTTGTTGCCAACGAAACTGAGAAAGTTGACAAGAACCATCAGTGGACTTCCCTGACAGACATTTATGGTAACGTCACAGCTGCTAAACTCCAAGACATGGAATGAGACTTCTATGAGTTGTGCCAATGACTTGATGGATCGAAGAACTCCTCACCTATTAGCAGAAAGGCAATCAGACAACCAAAATGGAAGCTGAGTGATATCATCAGAAACATCCATGGAACCCAGACATCAACCCTTACAAAAGGCAGAAATGTCGCCAGACCTATCTAACATCTGTGGACAGGCGAAAGGAAGCCATAGTGGGAGATCTATTGCCAAATGCAACAAGTCATCTGATCACCATAATGAGGAGCCACGTGCACTCAAAGATGCCACAAGTGCAACAAGATAGGGCACTTTGCCCGCGATTGCAGGAGTACGGGTAACACAAGTGTTGCTAACACTCAGAAGGGGTCAATGGGCATACTCCCAAAGTGAATGGTTGTTTAGTAGTGAATGAGCAACCAGGAACACTTCAAAATAGATTGTTCCAAAACTGAAAGAACAAAAAAAGGGAAATGGTAATGCTCAAGGATGGGTTTATGCAGTTGGGAATGCTAAAAAGAGGGGAAATGCACCAGGGAACCCTGATGCGAATGTTGTCACGGGTACGTTCCTCTTAAATAACCACTATGCATCTATCTTATTTCGCACAGGTGGCAGAAGAAAGTTTTATATCCACAACATTTCAGTATCCTTGATAAACATCACCCACTTCATTAGAAAATTGCTATGATGTCGAGTTAGCTGATGGAAAAATTAGTCCAAGATAGACATCATTATATCAGGTTGCACTTTGAATTTCTTAGACCATCCGTTCAACATAGATCTAATGCCAGTAGAACTGGGTAGTTTCGACTTCATATCGGCATGGACTGGAGTTCTAACGAAAATATCACGCATGTGAACGTATGCATGCAAAACTTCTGTTCAAGTTCCCTACGGTAATGAACTTAACTTTTCGCGAACGAAAATAGCAACGGGAGAGAATCCCGTTTGGGCCTTATCTCATATTCAATAAGCTCAAGAGTACACTTGGCCAAGGGATGGCCAGGTTCTTTTAAGCACAAAATCCGCCAAGAAGTTAGGAGGACGCAGGTCGGAAAGGAAACAGACATAGAGGACGTACCAATCGTCCGGGGACTTTCCAGAAGTGTTTCCCAGAGGACCATCAGGTCTTCCTAGCCAACTCGACCGGTGGAATTTCCAAATCGACTTAATCCCAGGAAGCTGCACCCGTAGCCCGAAGCACCATATCGAGAAGGCCCCATCCGAAATGAAGGAATAAGAACGAACAACCTAACAGGAGCTTTCTGACAAAAGGTTTCATAAGGCCTAGTTCCTTCACCTCTGGTGAGCGCCCGTCATATTTGTCAAAAAGAAGGACGGTTAAAGTCAGGATGTGCATCGACTACCGCGAGTTAAACAAACTGACAGTAAAGAATCGTTATCCACCAATCCCGAGAAACGACGATTTGTTTCCGAATCAAATTCAAAGGATCCAGCATTATTCGAAATAGATCTGAGATCCGGGTATCACCAGCTTAGAGTACGAGAACAAGACATTCCAAAGACGGCATTTCGAACTCGGTACGGTCATTACGAGTTTCAAGTTATGGAAACTTTTGTACTACGAACGCGCCTGCGTATTCCCATGAACCTCATGAAAACCGTCGTGTGCAAACCTAACTTGGATAAGATGTCGTAAATTCGTCTTCATCGATGACATACTTATTTATTCAAAGGACGAAAGGGAGCATGAAGAACACCTTAAAAACATTTTGGAAATGCGTTAAGAGGAAGAAGTAAGTTGTATCGCAAAGTTTTAAAAATGTGAGTTTTTGGATCCGAAGGTACCGATTTCTCGACATGACATTGATATAGAAAGGCTGACAATGACCTCCCAAGAAAAGTCAAGCAAAGATTGCATCTCCAAAGACACCTTATTTTACGGAGATTCCGCCAATATTTCTAGGTCTGCGGGTTACCTACCGAAGAGTTCATAGAAGTGATTTCAAAGATTGCTAAGTCAATGACGAAACTTACTCAGAAAGGAATCAAGTTTGATTGGGGAGAAAAGGAAAGATAACGCTTTCCAGTTGATAAAGCAGAAGTTGTGGAGCATGCCCCAATTCTGGCATTGCTGATAAGGGAGCAGAAGACATTATGTGGAATAACTGTGATGCGTCAAACAAAGGCTAGGAGCGGTGTTAATGCAGAGAGAGAAAGTAATCGCCTAAGCCATACTCGACACAGTACAAAAGTTCACGAGAAGAACTACACCACTCACGATTTAGAACTTGGATCGGTAGTGTTTGCCCTAAAAATATGGAGACACTATCTATACGGAACCAGATGCACCGTATTCACCGACCCATAAAAGCCTACAACACATTCTCGATCTAGAAGGGCTTAATATGAGTAGCAAACGCCGCTGCTAAATTGAGCTAAGTACTAACGACCTGTGACACATTCGTTCTCATCATCCAGAGGAAAGCAAACGTAAAGTGTAGCCGATGCTATGCCGCTGACAGGCGTAAAGAACGGATTGAACCATTGCGGGTTCGAGCTTTGGTTATGACAATTGGTTTGGATCTTCCCAAACGGATATTAGAAGCTCAGATCGAAGTCTCTACAAAACCAGGAAAAAATTGTAACGAAGACGTAGGAGGATGATCCGAGAAGGGATATACCCAAGTAAAGACTGGAACCGCGTATCGATGGAACTCTATATGCTTATACGGCGAGGAGTGGGTACCATTGCTATGGAGACTTAGAGAACCGTGAATATGCACTAATCCCACAAGTCGAATATTTCTATCCATCCCGGTTCAGAAAAGATGTAACCAAAGAGGTGAAAAAAATTATTTTTGGTGGCCAAACATGAAGGCTGACAGACAGCCACGTATGTTAGCAAATAGCATTACATGTGCAAGAGTCAAGGCCGAACACAAAGAGCCATCAGGATTGTTGATTAGTACAAACCAGAAATACCCGAGTGGAAGTGGGATAATATAACACATGGCTATATCACCAACTATCCTAGTCCGTCACAGTTTTTGACACCATCTGGTGAATGTGGATCGACTTACAGAAATCAGCTCACTTCTTGCCCAATACGGGAGAATGATTCTCTATACTAGGATAACTGCAAGATTGTACTTGAACAGAATAAGTTCTGGCAAGACACTGATACCTTCCTCAATTATCTATGAAATCGTGAGTGGGAATTCCTTCGAATTATCTGGAGATCATTTCAATAAGCTTTGGGTACAGATATAAGTATGAGCACTGCGTATCATCCAGAAACTGACGGCCATAGCGAGAGAACCATCCAAACTCTCGAGGACATGCTAACGTGCTATGCGTGAGATGTGTATTTCGGCAAGGGGCATAGGTTAAGGCATTATGCCATTGGTGCCGAGTTATCATATAACAACAGTTTATCTACGGGATACTAGCATAAAAGGCCGCCCCCTATGAGGCACTGTATGGTCGAAAATGTCGATCACCAATATGCTGGGCCGAGGTTGGGGAAGCCCAACTGACTGGTCCAGAATTGATCCAAGAAACAACAGAAAAGATCGTCTTGATCAAGCAAAGGATGCAAGCAGCACAGGATCGACAAAAGAGCTACGCCGATCGGAAACGAAAACCAATGGAGTTTGAAGTTGGAGACAGAGTTATGCTCAAGTTCTCACCCTGACAAGGAGTCGTAACGGTTTCGTAAGCGGGGCAAAAGCTGAACCTGAGGTACGTCGGACCTTTCAAAGTATTAGCAAAAGTTGGAAAGGTTGCCTACAGGCTGGAACTTCCTCAAGAGTTGAGCAGAGTTCACCATACTTTCCATGTGTCTAATCTGAAGAAATGTTATGCCGATGAACCATTAGTCATGCCGTTAGAAGGAATTCATGTTGACGATAAGCTCCAGTTTGTGGAAGAGCCCGTTGAAATCATGGAACGGGAGATCAAACGATTGAAGCGGAGCCGGATACCACTGGTTAAGGTTCGCTGGAACTCTAGGCGGGGCCCTGAGTTCACCTGGGAACGTGAAGATTCGTTCAAACAAAAATACCCACAACTCTTCACAAACCGGGCTTCGTCATCCACTACAAGGTCTTAAGCTTTGAGGACAAAGCTCTTTTAACGGGTGGAGACTGTAACATTTCTCATTTTCGTGTCATTGTACGACTATATTAATGATCACTATTTATTTTAGTCCGATACGCGTTTACTTTTAATATTTACTTTTAAGCTAAACCGCGTAGACTAGAAATAATCAATGAATGTAAACGGTCACCAAATAAATTAAGGTTTACATCAACCAAGTAAGGAATAATTATTTTGAGAATAATTATGTACTTTGCGTATTTTATTTTTATTGGTCACGTAAAAGGGTTACGTTTCGCGATAAAATACATTTGGACGCACCCCGGAAATACCTAGACTTACCTAGACTCAAACTAATACCCACTTATAACCTTTAAACACAAAAACTATAAATCTCTTGTACAAATAAGCCATGTGGCCGGTTACTCACACAAATATAACAAGCAAATCTTGCTAATAATCTTAAAAGTACTAGTACATACAAGAGTTAATTAATGTAGTGTCCTAATGTCTCCTACTAGTTAATTATCCAAGGGATAATACCCACTTCTCTCCTTTTCCTCTCTTGATGCCGCGGATAACCAAGGATCAAGTCACAAACCCATAAGATTTCCTAGCTAAGTAAAAATCTTGTACATCTTTAGCTCATTAATGCATGTACTTAGTGGTTTAGCTAAATACTATGTGTGGCTAACTAAAACTTCACAAAACCACTTCCTAAGGGCACGGTTTGGTTATGTTTAGAACTAAGAGAATGTAACTAGCTTATTTCCTATAAATATACTCTCACACATACACTTAAACCCTTCTCTAACTCATAAACACTTAAAGCATTCACTCTCTCCCTTATTCGGGTCATAAACCACGACGAACACCCTCATCACCTTGTTCGAACCTACAAACGACACGAAGGGTCCTATACAAGTGTATAAGGAAGTGCACGAAGTGAGGGTTGGCATACATTGTGTTAAGTTGATCTAGTATACATCGGATTAGCACTCTAGACGTCCAAGACTTGTCAACTACAAAGCTAGGACCCTTATAAGTCTAAATGATTCTACTTATGTCAATTTAATATAAGACTAGTTATATATGTCGCGTATGTTTCATTTATATGTCGAATATCGTTTAATTTTGTATAGACATCGAATAATGCAAGTCGTGTGGTGCCTAGAAAATGATTTGTGCGTAAAAAGACTTAGATTTACACTTAAAACAAGCTAAGGAAAACTCCTAAGCGGTAACATGAAGTCTTAATCGAATTTAACAAGTTCTTCACGTAAGCATTTTCATGTGGTACGTTAGTTCGAATTAGGAACGAACTATAATGAATGTAGGACATTTGCATGTGTCGTGTCCACGTCTAAAAATGTTAAACGAAAGTTAATCTTGGTGTCGAGCCCTTTTAAACCATTTTCTAAATAAAAGGGAATAGAAACAAAGTAGTCATGGACCACCGAGCCCAACGCGAGCCTAATGCGAGCCCATAAGCCTTAATAAGCTCCCACAGCTTATTGGGGAGCTTAAACAACCCACAAGTCTTATAAAAATCCTAGGAAACGCTATTGGACCCAAGAGAATTAAGACCGAACCACGAGAACCCTTACCGAGTTTTTATCGAGCCCAATAGGCCCAACGATACGCTTATTAGCTTATCGAATAAGCTAAATAAGCCAACTGACCTCCTAAGTGCTTATTGGAACTTAGTGTGCTTAACGGACCCTAATGGACCCAACTAAACACTTTAAAAACCTTACCGGGCCTTAACAGGCCCAAGCCGGCCCAATAGAATACATATTAGCTTATTTTGAATAAGCTGGAAAATAAAATAGTTTTTTATTGGGCTAAATACAAGTTGAAAATGATCTAGTGAAAACCTAAAAACACTAAGAGGTGTATCGGGCCAAGCTATTGGGCTTACGGGCCCAATAAGCTCAAAATAAGCTCCAATAAGCTCCTCGAGCTTATTTTAAAGCTAAACCGACCCATATGAGCTTATTGGAAACAATGACTTATTAAAGACATTTGTGCTCTTGAGAACTTAATAAACCCAATCGAGAAGCCTAAGACCCCCTTCGGGCCTTAAATGGGCCCAACGGCCCACCAACAAGTGCTTATTAGCTTATTTGGATAAGCTAATCTGAAAACAGAATTATTGGGCTTAATTAGGATAGAAAATAAGCTAAAATGCTTAAGGAACCCTTAGGGTTCTATTCGGGTTGAGCTATTGGGCCCGTAAGCCCAATACGCTCGAAATAAGCTTCAATAAGCTCACCGAGCTTATTTTAAGCTTAACAGCCCCATACGAGCTTATTAAAGGCGTTCGGACTTATTAAAATCATATTGGACCTCTAAAAAGCTAAACGGACCTTAACGGGCCCAATAAGGCCCGTTAAGCCAAAAATAAGCTCGGGTAGCTTATTTTAAGCCGAAACAACTTCTATAGACTTAATCGAGCTTAACAAAGAGAAATGCCCCCCGTTGGGATTTATTCGGAGCAAAAATGGAATTTTCGCAAGTCAAAGGACTAAAACCGTAATTTCCGAAACCTAAGTGATTGAATTGTCATTTCTTGTATTTCAATAACTCCAGGGACTATTCTTGCAACATTCTGAAACTTAAGGATTTAAGTGTAAGTTATATGAACCTAAACTACCTTTTGTAAACTTAAGGGACTAATTATGTCTTTTTTAAAACTAAAAGGTTTAAAAACATAAAAGGGTATATTTATAAACCTAGGGACTAAAGTGTAACAACTAGAAACCTAAGAATACATTTGTGAACAAAAGTAAAGTTAACAAGCACTTGACATAATGGTCGAACCTTAAAATATTCGGACATTAAACGGGTATTAATAACAAGTTAATAAATAAGTATATTTATTAACAATGATTTCACGTTTATCGAGGACCATTGAAAGTATAAATGCAATAATCTTGCGCACCACACAAAAGTGATCACGTCTATCAAAAACTAAAATTGGAATTAGTTGTATACAATGAGTCGTTAGCTTAATGTGTGAACTAGACTTACCTGACTTACTTAGGTACTTAACGGTGTGATCCACATGCTTACTTTGATAATTGTTTATCATTCAAGAACTAACCTGCTAAAGGTGAGTTCATACCCCATGCTTGACATTTATTTAAATGATTTACATCCTGTGGTGAGAACACTTCTGTTTTTACATCTAGACGCAAGTGTTACATGTAATACCATGATTACGTATTTGCCTAAGTTAACCATAACCCATTATGTCCATTGATCATGAAACTGTTAATTGCATAGATGTGAGTGGGGAATTACATTGTGTTGTGCGCGAAGTTATAGATAGATCTATTTAGGATTGACATCCCCGTTCGGGTGACTAGCTATCACCTGGGAACTTAACGCATAACCATGTCGAACATGGGAAGTTGCAGGTTTGCACATCATTCACACGTACACCTGTTGGCAATTATAATTTGCAATCCAAATATGTCGAGCCCTCGGGTCAAGAGCTTAGGAAACGTAATTAACTTTTTATATTTTGCATTTGTTGCTTAATCAGGCACTTGGAAATCTTGCGGTCCTGTACAATTTGATTTACATAAACCTATGAATTCTCACCAACTTTATGTTGACGTTTTAAGCATGTTTTTCAGGTCAATAAGGCACGATTTGGGGTCTTATTACACTTTGGGGATAATTGTTATAAACCGAAATCTTTATCTATTTTGTTGAACTATTTGAAGCCATGAGCTTATGTAACAAACAAGTATTTTGTTAATCCAGTGTATCTTTTTCAAACGACACGTTTAGTAGTCGTTCTCAGATCTTGTGCTATTGACCCAATAATGTAACGCCTTCGGATATTCAACATTCCGCTGCATACTCAGATTTGAGGGTGTTACAGTATAATGTTAGCTTAATTAGAATTGCTTAATGTTTTTCATGAGTTTTCATGTTTGCTTCATCATGATTGATTAGTTGCTTTTTGCTTGCTGTGAGTTTTCATTAATAAGCTTTTGTTTAGTTATCATTTCCTAATTCTGTCAACTAGTAGAAGAAGCTAGGAGAGAAAGTAGCTTAATTCTACAAATAAGCTGTAGGTATTAGTCTTAAAATAGCTTAAGAAGATGATTTCTAGTGAGAGTAGATAAAAGGTTTCAGCTGATTTAGTGTTAAAATAGATTTTAATGTTACTTTAGTTTTGACAGTTTAAATAAGAGAGTGTTTGGTTTAAGCTGTCTTTGACTCTAAAAGTCAACTCAACCCTGTCAAAACCTTTTACATAGTTTAGTTAAGTCATTTTAACAAATTTAGAACAGGTTTCAAAGTTTAGATTGTAGAGATTTCAATTTTAGATTGTAAAAATTTTGCTAAGCACCAGGGCAGTTTTCTTGTTTAAGTAGTTTAAGTGTTTAGAGGTTCAAGGTATTCTAGTGTTCAATTTTAGATAATGCAAATTTAAATAAACTTAGTGAATGAGTATATGAGTTTTAGGTGAAGAGATTTGACTTGCACTTTACCTTAGGTCAATTGCATCAGCAAATGTTGCTCTTCATTTTCTAGCCATTTTTTAGCTTTAGTAATTAGTAGTTAGAATTTGAAATTGAGCATATCAATAGTACTCTAGTAGCTTAATATAAATAAGCACTTAAGTTTCCTTTATCAGTTTTCCCTCTAGCTTATTTTTCCTATCAAAAGTGATATAGCAGCAGAATTGAGTTTTAGCTTATCTCTTTTAGAATTTTCATTTCTAGTT
>BQNB010123672.1:0-20059 GCA_026074375.1 Tanacetum coccineum
CAGTACTAACATTATGCTGGCAGTACTAACTTCTTTAGTACTGTTGGCAGTGTTAAGTCATAAGAAGATTTATTCCTAACAATTGATTTTATTTCAATCAGTATTAAGTGAAAGCGACCAGACTTAAAAATTGCACTACCAGACTTAAATTAGTCAACCAGTATTAATAATGACTTACCAGACTTAATATTTTCAACCAGTTTTAATTATATTTACAGCAAGTTGACCACAACATCATTACTTACAAACAATCTGCATCCAATTTGCAAGTGGCAGCTGGCATGTCCTTTTTCATGTCCAAGTTGAGCCTGCAACATCCTTTCCAACTCCAAGTAGTACCTGCAAAGTTAGTCTATACAAGAAAGGCAATTCTAATCGAACTTATAATTAGCAGAATTTACCTAAGATAACTACCAGACTTAATACTTAACTACCAGTATTAAGTGGTTACCAGATTTAACTTTTACACTAGCAGACTTAATACTAAGCTACCAGTATTAAATCTCTATATTACCAGAATTAATCCTAACTTATACTATTTTACATAAAATTTACACTTTTTCCTCCCCTTAAATGTAGCTTATGGGTTTACCATCCCAATGTTAACCAGCAAAAAATTAAACCTTGGACCATCAAATGCTTTGGTTAACAGATCTGCTACATTTAAGTCCGTGTGAATTTTCTGCACTTGTATCAGCTTCTTCTCATAGCAATCCCTAATGAAGTGATGCCGTATCTCAATGTGCTTCGTCTTTGAGTGATAGACAGGATTCTTGATTATGCAAATGGTGCTTTGATTATCAATATGGATAATGGTGTTCATGAAGTTGAAACCATAGTCCAATAATTGATTTTGCAGCCATAGCACTTGACCACAGCAGCTTACAGCAGCTACATACTCAACTTCAGTTGTTGAAGTAGCCACTATTGTCTGCTTTTTGCAATGCCATGAGATTAACCTCCTTCCAAAGAATTGGCAGCCACCAGTTGTTGACTTCCTATCAAGGTTAGCAGCAGCATAATCACTGTCTGAAAAAGCAACTAAGTCTAGTGGAGATTCTCTTGGATACCATAAGCCTAGCTTTGGTTTTCCCTAGATGTACTTGAAAATCCTCTTGACTACATAGAGATGGGACACCTTTGAGGTTACTTGAAATCGCGAACAAGCACAAACTGCATACATTATATCAGGCCTTGAGGCCGTCAGATACATAAGACATCCTATCATGGATCTATATAGATGTAAATCCACATCAGGAGTAACTGCAGACTTTACACTATCAAAGTCAAACTTCTTCAGGATCTCAGCAACATACTTCTCTTGAGATATAAAGATCCGTTCTTGGCTTTGCTTGACTTGTAAACCGAGGAAAAATGTAAGCTCTCCCATAGCACTCATTTGAAACCTCCCTTTCATTAAGGCTTCAAATTCATCACTCCAAGACTTCTTTGTAGATCCAAAAATGATATCATCTACATAAATTTGAACTAGAATGATATCCTTGTTGTCCTTCTTTATGAATAGAGTCTTGTCTATGGTTCCCCTTCGATAGCCATGCCTCTCTAAAAAGGTAGATAGAGTAGCATACCAAGCTCGAGGAGCTTGATGTAGCCCATACAAGGCTTTAACAACCTTATACACTTTCTTGGGGTGATCTGGATCAACAAACCCAGGAGGTTGAGAGACATAAACCTCCTCTTCAATAGTGCCATACAAGAATGCACTCTTCACATCCATCTGATAGACTATAAACCCCATATATGAGGCAAAGGCTAAAATAACCTTATGGCTTCCAATCTAGCCACAGGTACAAAAACCTTATCATAGTCTATCCCTTCTTCTTGCCTATGACCTTGAGCTACCAGCCTTGCTTTGTTCCTGACAACTACTCCCCTCTCATCCTTCTTGTTCCTGT
Source organism: Tanacetum coccineum (assembly GCA_026074375.1). Lineage (NCBI taxonomy): Eukaryota > Viridiplantae > Streptophyta > Magnoliopsida > Asterales > Asteraceae > Tanacetum > Tanacetum coccineum. The sequence goes on from BQNB010123672.1 coordinate 1,917, forward strand.
ATACCCATTTAGTGCCTATCACCTTAGCACCATTGGGTAAATCAACCAAGACCCATACTTGTTGAAGCTTGAACTGCAACAGTTCTTCCTGCATAGCTTCAACCCAGCTTTCATCTTCAAGGGCTTCTGAGACTTTCTTTGGTTCAGATTGAGATAAAAAGCAAGCAAAAAGACAATGTTGTTGATCTTTATGATTGCTTCTTTGCTGTGCTTGCATGTAGCTCACTAGAGCATGAGCTTCAGTGATCTTCTTGAGAGAGCTTCTAGTCTGAACAGGTGTATTAGGATCTCCAAGGATTTGACTTTGAGGATGAGCATTGTGAATCCTCAGAGTGTGGTTTGTACTGACATCTACCTCATCTGGTAGATTGTTGAAATCAGTAATAATCCCATCATCATCATAAGAAGCCTTTTCAAAGATACCTTCACTTGATTTATCATAAATCCTTATTTCAGGCATCTCATCATCATCTGCATCAGAGAAGACCTCTTCTTCATGATTAGCACTAGGAGAGATAGCTTCAAAATTGCCAGTAGTAACTTCCTCAAAACCAGTATTAAGATCATCACTACCAGTATTAACATGATTAGTACTGGTAGGTGCTGGTGCAGGTACTGGTCCTAAGTGTCTCAAAGCAAGTGCATCCAACTCTTTTCTAAAGGTCATAATGTCATCAGCAGACTTGGATATTGGGGTAGAAGATGACTGCTTTGGGGAGTGAGGCTTCTTTTTAGCAATCTTTTCAGAAACAGCTGCTTTTCTAGTTGCTTCAGTTAGAGATGTAGAAGAAACCACCATCAGTTCTGCAGCCTCCTCAGTCTGCACATCAATATCAATGACCTCTTTTGAACCTGCAGGGTTAGCTTGATTTTGCAAAGAGACAGGTATATAGTTCATAGAGTCTGTAAGATAGTCTAAGTCAAACATCCACCTATGGCCTATTCCCTGTACATTGGGTTTTTCCTCAAGAAAGTTGACATGAAGGTTTACTTCAACTCTTTTGGTTACTAAATTATAAACCCTAAAGGCTTTACTGTTCACAGAGTAACCAACAAGAAAACCCTCATCAGATTTCTCATCAAACTTTCCTAGTGGGCTAAGAGTATTGAGAATGGTAACATGGCACCCAAATGGTCTTATGTAGCTAAGGATTGGTTTGTGGCCAAACAAAAGCTCATAAGGAGTTTTGTTCTGAGGCTTGGTCACTCTTACCCTGTTGAAGGTATAGCAAGCAGTATTGACTGCTTCTGCCCAAAAAGTGGTAGGTAAGTGTGAGTCAGCTAGCATAGTCCTAGCAGCCTCTATAAGGGTCCTATTCATTCTCTCAGCAACCCCATTTTGCTGAGGAGTTCTTGCATTACTAAACTCCTGTTTTATACCCTTTTCCCCACAGAACTCAAGCATAACCCTGTTTTTAAATTCTGTCCCATTATCTGATCTAATGATTTTTACTTTTTGATTAAGTTGGTTTTCTATCTGTCTTATAAAAGTCTTAAGGATGTTACTAGTCTCATCCTTTTTGGCTAGAAAGAATACCCAACAAAACCTTGAACAGTCATCAGTAATCACTAGACAGTAACTTGCATGGTTGATACTCCTCACAGAGGTAGGTCCAAATAAGTCCATATGCAAGGTGTGTAATGGGTGGGTCACAAATCTGTCAATCTTGGCCTTACAGGAGGCCTTGTGTTGCTTTCCCTTCTGACAAGCAACACAAGTGTGGTCATTTTTGAAACTTTTGGAAGGTAACCCTCTAACTAGATTATCCTTTACAAGTTTATTTAAGTTTTTGAAGAAACAACATTTTTCATATCAAAGGTATACATGTTGTGTTGCCTAGGAACTTTAAGAAGGACCTGATTTTCATCAGGCATCTTGAAGTCAGAGGACACCACAAAACACTCTTTTTCAGTAAAAAGTACATTTAGCTTTTTATCACATATCTGAGATATGGAGAATAAGTTAAAATGTCCAAGTTCTTTCACAAAAGCCACATCATCAAAAACTAAATTTCCTAATCTAATTGTACCTTTTCCACTGATACTACCTTTACTTCCTCCAAAAGTAACAGATCCCACTTTGGATAGTTCTTGATAATCTTCAAGATGGGCCCTGTTACCAGTCATGTGCCCAGAACATCCACTATCAAAAATACCTCTATGCTCCATATGCTTCAGTGGATGATCCTGCACAATCAAAAAGAGATTAGTTTCTCTTTGGGACCCAGGCCTTCACAGGCTTGGGTCTGCCTTGTGGACCTCTAGAAACATTAACATTTGAATCAGGGGTTGGTCCACTATTGGTATTGGAGAGTGGTATTACTTTTCTCCAAACACAACCTGCTGAGGTCTTAACAGCAGTGCCCATTTTGCCCTTAACAGCATATTTATTTGACTTGTGTGCTGTATTCCTTGAAAAGGGTCTATTTACAGGTGACCTTTGTTTTGAAAAACATGTCTTTGGACTTTTAAGATTCACCTGAGAAAGTTTAGGACTGGTGTTGTTTGAAGTCTGGTTTGATGCTGGTCTAGATACTCTAGCAGTATTAACATGCACATTACCAGAATTAACATTTTGCTTGCCAGTATTAAATCTAGAACTACCAGACTTAATGTGAGTGCCAGAATTAACATGCACACTACCAGAATTAACATTTCCATGACCAGTATTAACATTTACCCTACCAGTTTTAATAGTGTTGCTAGCAGTACTAAGGTTGGGTCTAATGTTACTTAGTTGTACAGGTCTGGGAGTGAATTGATTTGCTTTATTCACCCTGTTAGTGTTAGTCCAGGCTGGTGTAGCTTGCCTAACATCAGCATGAACCACCCTTTTGCTCTTAAGAGCAGCTTGCCTTGCCATCTTCTTCTCATAATAGTCACAGTCCTTAATCAAGTGACTAAGACTTCCACACACAAAACATGGTTTTCTTTCAAAAGAATATCCTGCACCTAATTCCCTTTCCATTCGTTGATTCCAATTCTGTCTGTTATTTGAAGGAATAGGTGAGGGAGTCACTGGTGTCCTAATTGGTTGCCTAGGAGTTTTTACATGCTGTGCACAACTAGGGTCAACTGTTTGTTGGGGTTTAGGCACTTGTGGTTGAGTCTTTTGGGTGGCAATGGTAACCTGCTCAATAGAAGGTATAGGGATATGGTCATGGATAGGGTCATCATTGACTGAATGGTCAGATACAGCTCCTAGCTCCCCATCACTGTCATTGGATGGACAGGTTGAGTAAACAGTGGAACTAGCATCAGACACAGTAGGACTAGGAGATTGAGGTTGAGGTCCATATTTACCATACTCATACAGAGAATCATCTATGTCCTCCTGTTCCCTAGGGGTATAATCACCACTAAGAGGATGGGGGACACCTTTATATTCTCTACTTGTTAAATCTGCTGTAGAGTGGGATATCAAAATCCTTGCATCTTGTTTCCCTAAAAGCAAAAATACCTCTACTTATCTCTTCCTCATATCCTAGGACCTCAGCATTTGATTGTATGCCATATCCTAAACCTATCTTAACAGTTGAGCTCATCCCACAATCAATTAGCTTCCAAAGATTTTTAGAAGATGCAAACCAAGAATCAACAATTTTTTGTAAAGCATCTTTGTCCTTGACAGCTTTCATTCCTATTCTTCTATACTTTTTCAGCTTTTCATCTTTTTCAAAAATTTGATTAGCTTGAAAATTTAATTTTTCAGTTAAGGAAGATTGCTGTTTGTGGGAGGCTCTAAGCTGAGATTCTAATTTCTTAACAGCTAGCTTATGGGCAATTAAGGCAGCTTCTTGGTCACCAAATTCAGATTGCAATTCATCATACTTAGCTTGAAGAGCATTATATGAATCTAAACACAATTTAGAGCACATGGATACCTCATTATTCACAGTGAAAGCCATTAGAGCATGATTGAGTTCCTCATCTGCAGTCTGCTCTACCCAATTGATTTGACCTTCATCAATTTTGAACCTTTAAACTTGCACTCCCTGGCAAAATGCCCAGTATTGTGGCAATTGAAACATTCAACTTTTCTCTTATCAAATGCCACATGCATTTTTCCATCCACTCTTGGCCTTCTGCCTGTCTTCTTGTAGAACTTCTTAATCTTTATGGCAGTCATAGCAATCTGCCAATTTATATCCATCTCTTCCAAATCCAGATCATCAATTTGATCTAGGTCTTCATGTATCAAATCCACATCATCAGCATTTGTGGCTAGAAAAGAATGGATAACTTCATCAGCAAGACCAGGAGTAGCAGTTGGTGTTGCTTTGGAAGAGGAAGTGGTATAAGAACTATAACTTCCTGAGCTGTGGCTTGGCTTATGCTTGCTTGAAGAGGCTTTAGCTTGTGATAGAAAAGCCACATTATCAGATGCAAGAGAAGAAGATGATGTCTTTTGGATGTCTTGTTCAAAGACACTCAGATTATTGTATAAGTCATCTATTGACAGTGTGTCAATATTCTTCTTCGTTCTCATTGTCATGGCTAGACTGTCCCATGCAGGAGGAAGGGACCTCAAAAACTTGTGATTTGCATCTTCATCTGACACACCAGCACCAAGGGCATCCAACTGTGATAGGAGTTTTTGAAACCTATCATACCCTTTCTCCAAGCTTTCCTTAGACGAGATAGTAAATGCCTCAAACTGTTGTTTCAACACAGCTTTTTGCATTTTCTTAGAGTTGGCATTACCACCAAACCTTGTCTTGATAGCTGCCCAAATCTCTTTGGCATCATCCATGCCATGAAAACGTCTGAGATGATCTTTTGGAACAGCCATTAGCAGTAGTGTTCTAGCTTTTCTTTCTTTCTCATCAGCAAACTGTTCTTCCTGTGTGGTTGGAGGAAGAACCCTGTATACACCATCCTTACCTTTGGTGACTCGCTTCTTTGAGTTCCCATTCTGAATCACTTTCCAGACCTCATTATCTATATACTCAAGATAATGTTCCATCTCCATCGCCCACGTATCATAATCATCTTTTTGAAGAACGGGCAGTTTGATGTTTGAAAGTGTATTTGTGGTGATTATTTGTGGTGGTTTAGCAGGAGCATCTTCTTTGTTGGTTGCTGGTACTGATCCAGCCAAAGATGCATCATCATGAAGAGAAAGTTCCTCATCATCATGAAGAGAGAAATCATCGTTTGCAGACATGACTACTTGATTTGATGAAATCAAAAAGGTTTTGATCTTTGTTCAATCTTGTGTAAAGTCCCTCTAGTGGCTCTGATACCACTTGTAGGTCCTAATCAACAGGATCTATGGCCATAACGACCTAAAGTCCATGAATAAATCCAAATAAACTATGAGAGACAATGACTCTAATAAAAATATTGACGCGGAATATCAATAATCTAAACAATATGAACACAAAAACGAATACCAAAAATGTGCTATTAACAATTACTAATTTGATTGTGAAGACTTCAATCACTCCTATCGTATTATTACATTACTATCTATGTTCCATATATAGAACTTAAGGAACCATAAACGCGTTAAGAGATAATGTTTATCTCTTCCTAGATTAACGCTAATTGATAACTATTACTATAACTACAACAGACTTAACTGTCTGGTCAAACAATATTAACTTTAATACTGTCAGACTTAAATTAATGCTGGCAGACTTAACTTGCTTTACCAGACTTAACTTCTATTACTAACAGTACTAACTATTTCTATCAGTACTAACTAAAGCTAACAGACTTAACTTTAATACTAACAGTATTAAGTCTGTTTATAATATTTTCCTAACAAAGTCTAAGAGAGGATCTGTTTGCAGCTTATTAGTTATCCTTTTGCTTATTAAGTTTCATAAAATTTCAAGCAGTTAGTTATATGTCTAAAGTCTTAATAAAGTCTTTGTGATCTTTTGGTGCTTTTTAGCTTAATTTGATTGCTTATTAGTTATCCTTTTGCTTATTAAGTTTCATAAAATTTCAAGCAGTTAGTTATATGTCTAAAGTCTTAATAAAGTCTTTGTGTTCTTTTGGTGCTTTTTAGCTTAATTTGATTGCTTATTTTGAGTCGTGAGTGCTTATTAGGTGTAGATGTTAATCTGTTTTAGCTTATTTGCTTTTCTAGTTGCTTATTGAGTCATAAGCAAAAAATGAAATTTTAAGTAAACTGTCATTTTGATTTTGCTTTTTCTAGCTTATTTTTAAGTTTTGTCAAAAAGTCCATTTGTTAAAAGTGCTCAATTTAGCTTATAGTTTAGCTATTTTAAAAGAAAAATAATAAAATGTTTTTGGAAAAAGTGCAGGTCCAGGACTCGAACCTGTGACCTCCCCCTCAACACACCAATGCCTTAACCAGTTTGCCCTTGGGTCTTTTTCATAATACCTTTGCACACTTAATTACTTATACATGTTTTCCAGTTTACTTATTCGTACTTATTTGCTTTTTATCTGCTTATTCTTTCAGCCAAATGTCCAGTTTTCATTTTTCATAGGTTTTAAATAAGTCAAAGTATTTTTCATAAATTTACCAGATTTTTAATAATTAGTTTACTATTTTTAATATTTTATTTAGATTAAATCTAATTTGAATTCAATAAAATAAAATAAAAATAAAAAATAAAATTTCTTTTTCAAAAATTATTTTAATACATTTAGGTTTTATAAATTTGCAATTTGAAGTTTTAGGGTTAAATTTGATATTTTAGGTATTTAGTCGCGTTTTATTTAGCGTAGAAGTTAATTGCTTTAAATGTTTAATTCCCGTTATTTTTAGTTTAGCGTGCCTTTATGTGCTTTCCCTTTGCATTAGTAGATTTAGAAACCCAAACCAAAACTTAAATGACAATCAAGCTCGATTTACAACATAAACGTAGATTTCCATTCACCTCTCACCGAGGAGAACAATACCCGTGTTGATTACTTATTATTCTTTCCTAAGAATAATTTGTATGATACTTTGCTTATGTATATGTATTATATATATATATATATATATATATATATATATATATATATATATATATATATATATATTATATATATTATATGAATACATATATATATGACAAATATATATACATATATATATATATATATACATATATATATATATATATAGATATATATATTATATTAAGATGGGTTTTTGAACGAATATCAATCCACACCGTCATCATCTTCATCCAAATTATCTGTTACACAACGCTTCTTATCCTTGTTCAAACCCCATACTAGACGTTTCAAACGATACAAGAGTTTCTTTAATAAGCTACAAGGACGCTACGGTTATTTGTTTGGACATCTAAAGACTAGGTTCCTGATAACATCAAATAGTTAATACATTTTAATTATAAATTCCCTATAAAAATGCTTATAAATATGTTGTAAATGTCTGAAAAATGTTACTTAATTGCTTATATTTAGTTTTCATTAATTCTTGCATTTCTGTTACCATGAGCGGCTAAGCACTCTAAGTGTTGGTCTAACCATGTATTTACTATTGTTAGGATTAATATTTCCTGTTCAATTATGGTCCTGTTAGACATCCTTATAACCTTTCATTGATCCTTGTGTTTTGGTAGTACAAAGGGTGGCTAAGATCTTGTTAATCCTGATATTAGACTTACCATGTTGAACTTAGGATTAGCGGGGTAGTAGGGTAGCTTGACACCTATTCTTAGTGTATGAATTGACCTAATTACCGCCTTTGCCATAATAAATACTTAAAAAATGCAGAAACTCTTTTAGAGGGGGTTAATAATCTGTTTAGATTACAGATTGGTCTTAAGGATAGTTGGGGTTTAACCACTACAAACTTGGATTCCATGGTCGTGTGGTCGTAGGGGAATGTGGGATCGCAGATTAACTATAGGACAGACCTCAAATGCCAATTCGGGTATGTCGATATTAGAACCACTAATGGAACTTATAATTGGACATTGCACAGGAAAATGTAATCATAGCATCAGTAACGAAATGGTTAGGCAAGCACACTTTTCCCCCTGATTTCTTCTATCAATTTACTTTATTGCATTTACTTTCCTGTAGTTATTAAAACCAACCTTAAAACTATTTACAAACGTGACATAATCAAACTAGAACTAGTAAACCTTAGCTCTTGGGACGACTTTTGATTTACCAAACTACTGCACTATATACGACCGGGTTCTCTGTCAGTTAGTGCGTGTATCGGTAGACGAGTTTTATAAATTTAAAACTTGGCAATTAATCAAAACAATTTTACGCATCAAGTTTTTTACCCTCTTTCTCGATCTTGACTAGGAGTAGCAACACAAAAGTGTTCACTCCTTTCGCTAACCCCGAAAGGCAATTTCGGAGCAGAAAGGATATCACACCCATTGCAGTCCATAACATTTATTCCTTCTATAAAGCTGAAGGAATAAATCAGAGTCAGAATATTTAAATGAAATCGACATCGAAACACTTACGCTAGAACAATATCTGGCTCTAAATCGTAATAACTCACAAGTAGGGGTAAAAAGACATGGGATTGAAAAAAAACATCGTTTTTGAAATCAAAAGTCAACTTTTAAGGGAATTACGTGAAAACACCATCTCTGGAGGGAAGACGAAAGATGCTATGGAACACGTACGAAAAATCTTAGAGATTTCCAGTTTATTCAACACACATGGGATTTCGGGAAATGACATAATGCTGTAAATTTTTCCCTTAACTCTCACAGGAACAACCAAGAGATGGTTGGGAAGAACTTCATCCGACTTACTAAAAACTTAGGATGAATTGAAACGAGTCTTCATCCGAAGATTCTGCCCACCTTCCGTGACCTTTAGACAAACAAGAGAAATTCATAATTTTTGGCAAGAAGAAGGCAAAACCCTGTATCACAAATGGGAAAGATTTAATGACCTCCTCTTTAAATGTCCATTTAATGATCTAAATGACTATCAGAAGGTAAATACTTTTTACAAAGGCCTAAGTTTTCACACACGTCAGATCTTGGATTCACATGGCTTAATTACAGGGTTAACTGCTACTGAGGCCTTGGAATCGATTCAAAAGATAGTAGAACATTTGCATAGATGGCACAGAGAGGAAGTGATAAGAAAAAAACTCTTTGAGTACTATCACTAATAAACTCAAAAATCTAAATCATGATATGAACAATCTTAGGGAAAACATCCATAAAATCAACCTTAAATCCATTATGAATTCAGGCCCATGAATAGGGAAAAGTGTTGAGGGAAAGGGAAGCTAGACAAGTCAATCAAAAGTTCACTTACCCTTTCACGATACCTCAAAGAATACTTTTGAAACAATACTGGAATAGAATCACGTAAAAGACCAAAATTAATAATGGACAATTAGAGCAAACTTCGAGTGGGAAAACATATAAAAACCCTCAATGCCCGAGTCAACCATTAAGAAACTCGAGAAAAAAAAGTTGTTTACCTTGCCCATATTTTAGTACCAAAATAATAGGACCAGTCATGAATGATGTTCCCTATGCCTCAACTTTTATACGATGCGCAATGAAATTGGAATCCCCTCAGGAAAAGCCTAAAACAGAAACTTTATCTGAAAAGGTGAAAAAGTGCATTATGGAAACTCAAGCTAACGAAGAAAAACTTCTTAAAAACTAGAAAGTAAGCCGGTCAACACTACCCTAGTAAATGATATTCGAAAAACACCAGAATACACCCGACATTTGCAGGAGTTGGTTTCAAATAAAATTCAAATTAAGGAATTATCCGGGGTAAAATTAAATGCCCGATGCTCTGCTATATTACAAAACGAGCTTCCTCCTAAAGAAAAAGATCCGGGAAGTTTTGTTTTACCATGCATCATTGGTAATACTACGGTTAGCAATGCTCTCGCAGACTTAGAGGCTAGTATTAGTGTAATGTCGTTTTCTATGTTTAAACGCTTAGGTCTTGGGAACCCAAGACCGGTTAATATGGTAATTAAAATGGCAGATAGATCCATGCAATCTCCAAAAGGCATTGTTGAAAATTTTCTAGTAAAAATTTTCATAAGTTTATCTTTTTGGTAGACTTTGTTATTCTCGACATCATCAAAGACAATAAAGTTCCAATAATCCTAGGAAGACCCATACTAGCTACTTCACATGCTAGAATAGACGTATTTGGAGGAAAAATCTCGTTAGAAGTTGGAAAAGAACAAGTTATTTTTAACGCCAACGTAGGAGCCACCCCTGTAACTGTTTCGCATGTATGCGCGATTATAGATTTCGATGTAATTGATAATATTAAGGGACCATACGATTTGGAAGAATTTCTAATGGATGATGAGCTAAACGGGGACCTGGGAAACTTTCGCCAAGATAATAACCTAATTCCAAATTATGAAAATCCTGGAGATAATCCTCCTTCCCCAAATAACTCTTCAAGTAGAAATTGGAACCCAATTGAGGAATTTCAAGATTATGATGATAACCTTGGTATTGGAATAGAGGATTTCATTGCAATAGATGATCTATGGGATAACCTAGATCCTGGATCTTTAATGAATAAGCAACCCTTAAAACTAGAATTTCTTAGCATAGGAAATAGAGTTAATAGATATAATCCTTATAATCTTCAGATTACGTGCAAAATAGGGGTTGTTAACTTCAACCCTTACATTGACCCAATTTCCCCATTTAATATAATGTTTAGAGCAGCTTACAACGCTATTATTAAAAGGGAACTCATTTATACAGGAAATAACATTGTCGGGAAGGCAAGGAATCTACAGGTGTTCATCGGATGCCACTCCTTTTTAACCGACTTCATTATCATAGAAAATGTGAATGAATTTGTTGAAAAAGGGCTAGCAGAGGTAATATTCGGAAAACCTTTCATAGAGAAAATTGGATTAGAAGAGGATATAAGTAAAGAATTATTTGGTTTAAGATTGGAGATGATAAAACGATCTTTAACATGCCTCGAGCCGAGAAAAGGCTCAGTAAACTGACCACCTAACAACAAAACCTGATGTCCCTCATTTTAAAAATTAGTGACGAGGATAAAGCTAAAGGAATTAGTTACCCTTATCAGAAAATAAAAGAATTTTATAAAGACTATTTAAACCTAGGAGAAGAATATAAGCAAGATCTAGAGGTTATTGACTGGATTAAACGGGGACATACAAGTGTGCATGAACTAACGTAGAGTTAGTTTGAGTCTAACTTAAAGACTCGTTAATAAATAAAAGTAGTTGTCAGGAGACAACCCATCTTTGATTAATGAAATGCATTTAGGATGTTAAATTCTAGTTGGTTTTTGTTGGTTTCCCTCTTATTTTGCAGGTTCTATCTATAAGGAAGTGGAATTCGAGGTCTCCTTGACTCGTTTTCATGTGGTAGCAAGGTTCTGTCTAGGCGTAACCACATTGGTTACGCCGTAACAAATATCATTACGACGTAATGTTCTAAAGTAGTTACACCGTAACCTTCTTAGTTATATTTTCAAATTTTAAAACCACATGTTTATGGCGTAACCAATCTCATGATTACACCGTAAAACCTTTTTTGAAACCAAAAATCAGTTTGAAACCTTTTTAAAAATCGTGTATATGTAAATGAACTTTGTTGGTATGTTCTCTGGAAACCCTCACGAGACTTCACTCGTCCACATGGGCCACCAAGTAGTTTAAAGGGCTTGTTGCATACGCTAAATGCAACCGTGATTCCTACGAAAGTGAGTTAGATTTTAGTGTATATTTATCTATGAACATTTAATGCTTATTGTTGTCTAGTGATTTGAGGGGAAATGAGGTTTTTCTGTAGACACTTTGCAAGAATTCATCTCTTGCAGACATCATTTGAAGAGGAGAGCAACGCTCAGGGGCGTCTTTTGTTTTAATTCAACTCTTATTTCATAATTTCATTTCCTTAAATGTACAATAAGGACATTGTACAAACCAAGTGGGGGGATGGGAGTAGAATTACCACTTAACCAATATTTGCCTTCGATTTTCTAGTTTTCTTTAAAAAATGGTGCCAATTTTAAAAATTTTAACATGTTTTTCTTATTGAACTAGAATTAATCTTTGTCGAGTACACTATTATCCCATAATTAAGTTGGTGAGTTTAAGCCTAATATTTCGTTTCCATTTATTATAGAAAATTCCTCACCAAATATATGAGAGTGTCGGTAGTATTGTAGACTTTATAACTTGGCCTGTACATCTTGTCAAGACCTAGTTGGTTAGTTGGAATAGACGGTTGAAGAAGGCAACATCTTAGAAAATCACCAAAAAAGCCTATATGTGTGTGTTTATCGACTTGTCTCACTAACTTGTCGACCTCCCCTTGTAAAACCTTTGTTGCACTCAATATTAGTGTAAGATACCCTAGATCACATTGTTAAGCCAATCTCTGTTTAAACCCTATATGTTTCGTTACACCATTTCGCCTTAGCCTACCCAGTAGTCTTTATTCTCTTCGTGTTGAAATCTCTGGCTACTTAAGTCCATGGTTCGGGGGAATGGGTACGAGAATTTTATGCATTCACGGAAGACCTATCATTAATGATCTATAAAGACCCTCTTGTATCATCACTTTTGATATTGTTTATCTTAAGTGGGGGGATATGCATATTATATCAAATGCTGCAGGGGTAATAATAAAAAGATATAAACTCCTGTAGTGTTTGCATGTTTAAAAAAAAGAGATGGTGTAACTATAAGCCATCTATGTGCTAAAAAATGTAAAGTTGGTGCAACTATAAGCAATCTTAATGATTATGAAGAATGGAGCTAGTAGCCTATTATCGAAGATTAGATTTTTGGACTTAGACTCTTAGACTTATGGATAGACAGTAGCTAGTTATGACAACCTTAGATACTTTAGACTAATTGTTTCGTGTTTTTATTTAACAACAATTATGTGTATCATGTGTCTTATCCTACCCTACATCGTTCTTCATCCCGACCATTGGTTTTGCTCGAATTAGGGATTTAATTGCAATCATATATGTCTATTCCATCGTTATGGATGTGTATATGTGATTTTGTCGCCCTTGTTGGTGTAACGCTTTTGGAAAAGTATTGCAGGATGATTCACCCATAAACCTGTTTATCACCCATGTTGCTTTAAGACTGTATAGACCCTAATATTAGTTGGTGGAGACTCGTATACTTTCCAAGCTTATGATAGGATACATGCTATGACTGTGCAATTGAGTGATCACCTAGAAATGAAACACTTAGATTAGTAATGAGAGTTGAGTGTTTTTGATCCATTTTTCATGAGGTGTTTGGATCTGGTACTTTCTAACATCAAATAGTTAATACATTCTAATATCAAATTCCCTATAAAAATGCTTATAAATATGTTGTAAATGTCTAAAAATGTTACTTAATTTCTTATATTTAGTTTTGAGGGACCAAGTGAGCATTTTATCAAAAGACGAGGGATTTGGACATAAATGCGCTAAAGTGAAGAGTTTAAGGTAGTTTACGGTGTAACACCCTCGAGGGATTACGTCGTAACATATACTAATGAAGAAATGAGTCATCACACCTTTTACGGTGTAAAGCATCTCCTACTTTACGCCGCAACATTCAAATTTACAAGGGATGACCTATCTGAGTCAGCGTTATAGCGTAACATTGGCGACAAGGTTATGCCATAACATCATTTTAGCCTAGAAGATTGGAAGCTTACATAGCAGGGTTACGGCGTAACGTATCACAAGGGTTATGTCATAATAGTTTTGATTTATATAAATAGAGCCCTCATTGGGCTCATTCAGCATCACTTACTTCCACAACTCACAACACAGTTCCTAAGGGGTGAACAAAACCCCTAAAGTCTGATGCATTTCATCATAAGTCTAAGAGAGAAGTTACTTTACACATTTATTGTATTTATTTGATCATAACATTCACTGTAAGAACAATGATGATTCAATCCATGTCTATGCTCATTAATTCTTGCATTTCTGTTACCATGAGCGGCTAAGCACTATAAGTGTTGGCCTAACCATGTATTTACTATTGTTATGATTAATATTTCCTTTTCAATTATGGTTATGTTAGATATCCTTATAGCCTTTCATTGATCCCTGTGTTTTGGTAGTACAAAGGGTGGCTGAGATCTTGTTAATCCTGAGATTAGACTTACCATGTTGAACCTGGGATTAACGGGGTACTAGGGTAGCTTGACATCTATCCTTAGTGTAGGAATTGACATAATTACCGCCTTTTCCATGATAAATATTTAAAAAATGCAAGAATACTTTCAGAGGGGGTTAATAATCAGTTTAGATTACAGATTGGTCTTAAGGATAGTTGGGTTTTAACCACTACAAACTTAGATGCCCTGCTCGTGTGATCGTAGGGGAATGTAGGATCGAGAGTAAGTATAGGACAGACCTCAAATGCCAATTTGGGTCTATCGATATTAGAACCACTAATGGAACTTATTATTGGACATTGCATAAGAAAATGTAATCATAGCATTAGTAACAAAATGGTTAGACAAGCACGCTTTTCTCTCTGATTTCTTCTATCAATTTACTTTATTACATTTACTTTCCTGTAGTTATTAAAATCAACCTTAAAACTATTTTCAAATGTGACATAATAAAACTAGAACTATTAAACGTTAGCTCTTGGGACGACCTCGGATTTACCAAACTACTGCACTATATATGACCGGGTTCTCTGCCTATTAGTGCGTGTATCGGTAGACGAGTTTTATAAATTTAAAAGTTGGCAATTAATTAAAACAATTTTACGCGTCAGTTCCTGGCAAGACAAAAGTTGAATGTGCTTGCTCAACATTTACAAGAAGTCATGAAAGAGTCGTTACCCAAAAATAGTAGATGACCGTGTCAAGGAACTTACCAAGAAACAAGTTCCACTATATGTTGCAGAAGGGCTTATAATGGAATGAAAATAGAATCAAGCTGATGTGGCAAAGATGATTGCTGATGCAATTTAGCAAGAATGAGAGAATCTTCAGGCAGAGATTACTTCGCAAACTAACAATGCTATCACTAACATATTCCTTCTCAGGCTAATTCATCAGTCAGGAATTACATGTTCGGTTATATTTTGCATGTTCATCCAACTCAAGCCAGTCAAGCTTCAGTACAAGCACAACAATATCAACTCTATCTTACTATGAAACACAATCCTTAACTACAACATGATGATTTACCAATTTGGATTGCACCCAAGATAAAGTTTGAAGGACTTCATGCTTCTAACACTCCTTGTCGAACTTCTGCCATTCGTCCAAGAGATCAGGACGATCCTCCTGATGATGCTCATCCTGAGGGGGAGAATAGTGCAAAAAGGCAGAAGACATCTGAGCATAGAATCTATGTGTTTGGAGAATCTTCATCTGATCAAGCTAATAAAAGTGAAACAGGTCCATCAACATCAGGTAATCAAGAACAATTAGATGATTTTGATTTTTGGAAGAATACATATGTTACAGATGACGATGAACTTCCAACTGAGAAAGTGTCACAAGAACTTGTAAAAGAAATGTCACAAACAGTTAATGAAGCAAAACTGCTCAAAGTTGTTAATGAGATGTTGAGACAAAGATGCACTTCAGGAGATGAGCATCTGTATCACATTGACCAGATGCAAAACTTCTTAAAGAATGAAATTGTGTAGGAAAGCAGAAAAGAAATTCTAGTCTCACCATATCCACAAAAGCCCACTTCAATCGTTCAAAGCTGCCAAATAGATCCTAAAGCTCCTGTATTATCTCTTGTTAATCAAGATCTATTGTACCTAAAGAAAGGCAACTCAGGACCTGAGAAGATTATGTTGTCTCTACACAAGTTTCCTGCTATTATCTTTCTTGATGATGACATTGAAGAAAGAACATCCAGATGGGTAGACAAATGGTGAGGAAGTTTAATCCTTATGCTCGATACAGTGTCGAACATTGGAAGAATCCACATGCAAAGATCTTCTACATTAAGAGACAGAAAGAACTCGGAAAGCCAAAAGAAGAAATCTACTCAAATTCTAAGATTGTTTAAATTATCAAGACTTTAGGTGAATTAGGAAATGAGCACAAGTTTATAATAGAGATTATTGCAAGAAGAGGAAATGGTAGCATAGTGTCAATCACTAAGCCAGATTACAAGAACCTCAACAAGAATGATATTGAGGATATGTATCTGCTAATTGTTTATGACAAGGTAGATAACTACATTGAGATTGGACTCTTATGGTCATTATT
This sequence comes from Tanacetum coccineum, assembly GCA_026074375.1. Taxonomy (NCBI): domain Eukaryota; kingdom Viridiplantae; phylum Streptophyta; class Magnoliopsida; order Asterales; family Asteraceae; genus Tanacetum; species Tanacetum coccineum. The sequence continues at coordinate 18,086 of BQNB010123672.1, forward strand.
AGTCTTCATCAGGAGTATAGTGATCTAGGAAAGAGTACATGACTTCCAGCTAGGTGTGGAAAGCTATCAACAAAATGGCAATCTTACTACACCAATAATTACTTTCCCTGGCATTGAGAAATATAAGATGTTCTTCATCATCTCTGAACCAGTATATGGCATCATTATAAGAATAGCAAGAATAAAAAGAGGGTGATGAGACATTAAGAGATTCATAAGTTCTTTAATGCTATATTGAAAAGATTCTTGAAAGGGTTAAAAATCTATAATAATGATGTGAAGCATGGTTATGTGACTTTAAGTCTCAATAAAGAAGATGATGAGTATCTACGCTTATTTAAGGAAGGAATTAAAGAACGGTTGAAGCATCGTGATCAGATGAGACGTTAGGAGATGTATGTGATTGGAAGACCACTAGATACAAGAAAGGAGCACCCAGAATAAACGACCCTTAAGGGGAGATTGTTAAGATCATAAAAGTGTTGATTATGATACTTTAGGTGGTTTTAAATATTATTAATGTTTTTACTTTATTTTATAAGTAGAAAGTAGTTTGTAATAAGGAGAAATATGCTTAAAGTGAAAAATAGCATATTATCTAAAGAATAGGGATTAGATTGCAAATTAGGAAAAATAAAGGAAGGAAAGCTAATCCTCTCTCTCCTATAAATACCCACCTAATCAACATTAGGTGGTTAAGGCTTGTAACTCTCACTTTTCCTCCCATTTCTCTTTTCTTTATAAAATTTGAAAATTGTGAAAGTCTTGCCTTCCTCTCTTAATTATCTCTATTCATAACCGTTCTACATTGTGTAATTCGAGATAAAACGTGACCTAACATGTCGAGTCCTAATCTTGGCTAGAATCAATCTACCACTTCACCAATGTACTTTTAGGGACACACAATCAATACGATCGGATTTATACACTATTTGATTTTACATACAAATACAAGATCAAGAAGATAGAGTTTTAGATCTTAGAAGAAGAGAGGAGAAATCGTTAAACACTTTGTTTCTTGGTGAATACGAGTGTTTTTCTTTTGCACTTGATAGAAGAAGGAAGAAGATAGAAGATGAGATTGGATTACTTGAAACAAGATTAAACTATGTTAGTGATCAAGGGATTTAGAAAAAGAAAGAAAGTTTTAGTGAGAGAAAGTTATTTGAAAATTCATGCTATGAGGTGTGTTTTTCTGCTGAGAATAGTACAATATTTATAGCCGAGAAAATCCAATGTCTCCTGTGGGTGGTCCCGACGGTCCCAGATATATCTGGGGGCCGCCATGCCTATTAGAGGGCCGCCCATAGGCATAAGCTCCTATTTTTGTCTTTTAGTGGGGAAGGTTGAAACTGGTGTGGAACCTTCTATTTTGGGGGGAAAATCAGATTCAAATATTTATAATTAAATAAAACATTTCTTTTATAAATAAAAATATTTTGTATATTTTTATTTTTGTAAACATACTTTTTGTAGAAATGTAATGGTTAAGAAAAATATTTTCTTGATCACTAATCATGTTTAATGATTTGTTTATTCATACCTTAAGTGATTTATGTCAAAAAAATGGAAATTTACGATTAATAACACGTAAACATTTATTTTTATCGTAGACGTTTTTACATTTTGTTATCTTCAAAACGTAGAGGAGTCGAAAAATATAAATAACGTTTTAGGCATTATTGGTATTAACAATCTCCCCCTTTTTGATGATGACAAAATATAAGCTCGTTTTGTATAAAAATAAAAGTTGCAAGTTATTAATGAGTTTTAATTTCATTTTCCCCTTTTTTGTCGAATCCAAAAAGGTTGATCGTCGAGTAGAAAAGAAAGAAATCAACGATGACAAGACTCCCCCTGATGTATACTCCCCCTCGTTTGGGGCACCAAGGGATCGAGCTTATAGGATTTTGCTACAAAACCGAGTTAGAAATACAAGTGCAAGAAACATTTTTAACAAGTAGCAATATGATG
>BQNB010123673.1:0-16191 GCA_026074375.1 Tanacetum coccineum
AATGTATTTTTGGTACGTTTTTAGTCGTTTTAAGTCCGTTTAGAATGGAAAATGGTATGTGTAATTAAGCACATACCAACGATCACTATGAATGAAAGATGCTTAGCGGTATTATTAAACAAGCTTCCATTAAAGGAAAAAGACCCAAGGAGTTTTACTATTCCTTGTGACATTGGCCAATTACACATTAATAATGCATTAGCAGACCTAGGAGCTAGTTTAAGCTTGATGCCATACACGATGTATGAAAAACTCGATTTGGGAGAACCAAAAGCTACTATAATGAGTTTGGAACTTGCGGATAGGTCAATCCAATACCCAAGACAAATAGTTGAAAATGTGCTCATAAAAGTTGATAAATTCGTCCTTCCAATAGATTCCGTTATCTTAGATATGCCCAAAGACTCTAGAGTTCCTATAATATTAGGATGACCATTTTTGGCAACTGCTCGAGCTATGATAGACGTGTTTAATAAAAAGATAACGCTAAGAGTAGGAGACGATGAAGTAATCTTCGACATGGACCTCAATCAATTAAGAGGCCACCAGCTGAAGATGATGAATGCTAAGGGGTTGATGACCTGGATGACGCAATCAACACAGAGGCCCAGGAATTACTAGCCAACGATATGTCTGATTCATTTTTATTAAAAGGGCTGGAGAAATTAATTGATCAATCAGACCTTGAAAGTTATGAATCCTTTGAGTGTGATAGTGTCAATGATTTTGATTCAGGGGAACCAATATAGCGTATCAAATATGTCAATACGCCGTATCCAGTCACGCAGATAACAGCAGAACCCAATAAGGTTTAAACTGAACAACTTTATTCGGCCAGCGCTAACAAAATCAATGAGAAGAAACCTGAGCTAAAAAATTTGCCCCAACACTTAGAATACGCATACCTACACGGAGACAAATCTTTTCCAATAATTATCTCATCTAAGTTGTCCGAAAGGGAGAAAATGTTACTTTCACAAGTATTGGAGAAACGTAAGGGGGTAATTGCCTGGAAAATGTCAGACATCAAGGGAATCAGTCTGTCATACTGCACACACAAGATTCTAATAAAAGATGACTACAAACCAGTCATTCAACCGCAAAGGCGTTTAAATCCCAAAGACCAAGACGTGGTGAAAAGCAAGATTGTGAAGCTACTTTATTCATGCTGATTTATTCAATCTCGGATAGTTCGTGGGTCAGGCCTATCCACATGGTTCCAAAGAAAGGAGGAATGACTGTAGTTTTGAATGACAATAATGTGTTAATTCCTTCTCGCTCAGTTATAGGATGGCGAGTGTGCATCAACTATCATAAACTTAATGATGCAACTCGAAAGGATCATTTCCCTCTTCCTTTTATTGATCAAATGTTAGAGCATTTATGTGGAAATGAATACTACTGTTTTCTTGATGGTTTTTTAGGATTCTTCCAAATTCCGATTGCACCCGAAGATCAAGAGAAGACAACATTCACTTGTCCTTATGGGACCTTTGCTTACCGATGAATGCTGTTTGGATTATGCAACGCACCAGCTACTTTTCAAAGATGCATGACAGCAATTTTCCATGACATGGTGGAAGACTTTATGGAAGTATTCATGGACGACTTCTCGGTATTTGGTAACTTCGGATAACTCTTTTGATTGTTGTCTAGTCTAATTTAGATATAATGAATAGCTGCTATATGTTAAGAAACCAACCAAGGTGCTGGAATTGGGCGCGCGGCGAGAGTGAGCGCGAGAGGAGAGAGAGCCCGAGTGAAAAAGAAGAGATTGTTATTAGGACTCAGAGCGCTAATTTCCAGGGGTAGGCAGTATTGAGGCTGATAGAGCTAAAATCCGATGTGATAGCCTATGCTGCCATAACCCAAGCAGAATTAAAAGGAGTTAGAAAGTTTTCTATTGCATGCTGGATTTTTACCAAAGATAATAAAAGACTTTCTAATGGATCTCTAAACCAATGACAAACCTTTTGATTAAAACACAAAATTTTATTTTTCATACGCTTAGCAAAAAAAAAAACGTTTAAATATTTTGAAAGAAAAATTGACCACTGCGCCTATCATAATTTCGCCCGATTTGAATGTAGATGTGTGGCGCTAGTGACTTCGCTGTTGGAGCCGTTTTGGGACAAAGAATAGATGGAAAATTTTACACCGGTCCACGAAATATAAGAACTTCTTGGCATGTGTTGGTTTCTCTGTTGATAAGTTTATTCGGTCCTATCTTTAGTCTTATCAAAAACTATTGTCTCGCGCTACCCAGCAGGAGCGACATTTCTGAGGCTTTTGAGCAATTTGTTTAGTAAACAGGACGCAAACCAAGGCTCATAAGGTGGGTTCTGCTTCTTCAAGGGTTTGACATCGAGATTAAGGATAAAAGAGGGGCTAAAAACTTGGCTGCGGACCATTTGTCGAGACTTGAGAACCCAGACTTAGGAACATTCACGAAGAAGGAAATCGCTGATGAATTTCCCGACAAACATCTTATGGTATTGAAAACCGAGCTTAATAACGATGAACCATGGTATGCAGATTATGTTAATTATCTCGTTGGAAAAATTGTGCCTCTGAATTGGACACCTGAAAAAAGAAGAAGATTTTTCTCTAAAGTGAAGAATTATTTTTGGGATGAACCGTACGCATTCAAGCTATGCCTGGACAATATAATGAGACGATGTGTTGCTAGAAACGAAATATTTAAAATTTTAGCACATTGTCATTCTGGACCAACTAGGGGTCATCATAGTGCGTCGGTGATTGGAAGGAAAGTTTATGAATTTGGATTCTTCCGGCCTAGTATCTTTAACGCGAGTGCGCGCGCGCGTGCGAGAGCGCTGTGTGTAGAGCGCGAGCGAGAGTGAGTGATGCATGCTATGCTGATATCGCGTGCCTCTCATAGAGCTTCAACTAGCGACATTGGATGCCTCAGAACAATATTCAGGTATGTGATGTATTTGACGTATGGGGGCTAGACTTTATGGGACCCTTTCCTAACTCGAAGGGTAATAAATACATCTTAGTAGCGGTTGATTACGTATCAAAGTGGGTCGAAGCTCAAGCACTTCCTACGAACGACGCTCGCGTTGTGATTAAATTTTTAAGAAGGCTATTTGCAAGGTTTGGAGTTCCTAAAGCGTTAATTAGTGATCGGGGGACACATTTTTGTAACTCTCAATTAGAAAAAGCCTTACAAAAGTACGGAGTGACCCATAAGTTGTCAACAGCATATCACCCTCAAACTAATGGGCAGACTGAAGTGACCAACAGAGCTATTAAACGTATTCTGGAGAGATCAGTTGGATATAACCCAAAGAATTGGTCCGAAAAATTAGATGATGCATTATGGGCATTCAGAACCGCCTACAAAACACCCACAGGATGTACCCCCTTTAGATTGGTTTATGGAAAAGCTTGTCATTTGCCTGTGGAGATCGAACATAAAGCATATTGGGCGTTAAAACAATGTAATATGGATCTCACAGCAGCAGCAAAAAACCGTTTCATGGAACTCAACGAATTAATGGAATTAAGAGATGGTGCATACGAGAATACCCGGATCTACAAGGAAAGAACTAAGAGATGGCATGACTCTAGGCTTCGGGGAGATAAAAATTTCAAAGTTGGAGACATGGTATTGCTATTTAACTCTAGATTCAAGATGCATCCGGGTAAGCTCAAATCAAGGTGGTACGGTGGGTTGTTGGTCCAAATGTGGGTAAAAACAATGTACCCATAAAGAGCCAGGAAATCACAGATAAGAACGAAGTCAATTTTCAAGGACCCCCACCCCCCCCCCCCCATCAATGGACAGAAGGTTAAAGAAGTAACACCGAGGAGACATATTGATGCCAAGAGAAAGAAGATGGTCAAACTCGAAGATGATACAACATTGAAGAGAAAGTACTGAGAAAAGTATAACTTAAAACTTCGTATGTAAAAACAAAAGTGCGTCCCGGGGAAGATAACTCAAATAAGTAATTATATTTTATTGAGTATGCTCTTCCTAGACACTAATACGGCGTAATCCGCTCCATACCATTAGCGCTTATAGATTGTCTGGACGTTATCAAATCTTTACTGTTTATGCACTTTAAAACATTATTGCAGTTCGATAATACGGAGGCGTATTCATGCACATGTTCGGACTATTCACCAGACTGACTTAGTATTTAATTTGTTTACGTTTTTAGTTAAATTAACCAAGTTACAAAAAAAATAGAAATGTACAATTTTTTTCTCATTATTTTGCACATGACCATCAAATGAAAGGAAAAGAAATCGACGAGATTGGTTGAAATATCTACAATCTGGTGGTGTTGGATCTTGCAAACTTCAAGGCGGCTGTTCAACACAAACGAATTCTTGCTCAATAAACTTCAACATGAGAATCTACAAGCTAATATCTAGGGGAGTATTCTCATTCTAAACGTTTTAAAATTTTCGTTTTTAATATTTTATCTATACAACAAGAAAATTGTATAATTCAAGTAGGGGGATGGGAATTATAATGTATACTTTTGTGAAATTTTTGTTTTTAATATTTTCACATAAAATGCTTAAATTATGCTCAAATTTAAAAAAATTTCAAACATACTTTTGTGAAATTACATGTTACATAACACGCACACGACAACCCTTATTAGATATTGTGATGATTTTACTATCCTTATTCCAATGTTTACACCAAATTCAACAAAATGAGTGTGCCGGTGATGTAGTAGACTTTAGAGCTTGGCTTGGTATATCTATTCGAGATCACAGTGATGAGTACTATGGATTTAGAAGGAGTAACTTATTTAAATTGGTAAATTTTAGGATTACACCCAAAAAGCCTATCCATCTTGTTTATTAACTGACTATACTGGTTAGTTAACCCCCATATAAACCCTTTGTTTACTCTTACTTTAAGAGTAAGATACCCCTAGAACAACCCGTATAGCCAATTTGTTAGGAATCACACCAACTTGTTTATTTCGTTACACCTTTACACCTTAGCCTACCCTGTTAGATTAAGTTTATTTTACAGTTGCTAGTGGCTTAATGTGTAAAGTAAGCATTTCCCGAGTCTAGTGTTTAATTTTGGTACGGTTTTGAAAAGAAAATTGCACATCACAAATGGGAATGAATAAAGTAGCAAACTCATGTATATTTTTTACTACAATCGAAATTAATGTACATCCAAAGAATTAAGAATATCGGAATGAATTATCCGGAATTATATGATTCGGAGAGACTTATAGTTGAACGCAGCGCGAGCGTGCGTGAGAGAGCGTAAAAAAATAATTTGTAAAAAATCAAAAAAATTAGAAAAATCACAACAAAAAAGAGAGGAAAGTTTGAAGATAATCGTTTCGCAACTACCGAAGCAATTACACGAAGGATCGATTATTAGTTGATACAAATCGACAATGTAAAGTATTGTACCACCACTTGCCTTATAAAGTATATAAAGTATGGGATGATTGGGAAGTTGACCGTTACGGGAACGCCAACTTAGGTTGTTATTTTTTATCTATGATCAAGACGTTTGTAAATAGTTGTGTCTTTATCATGGTAACGGTCGAAAAAGTTGTCTAGAAACTTGTATCTTAGACTAATCTATTTGTTCGTAATTTTTGATTAACAACTATTTATTTCCCTTTCCTATCATTAACCATGGATTTTCACTCGCACAATGAGATTTGTTACAGTGGTCCATGTTTATTCTGTCGTACGGCCATCGTATAGCATGTCTCCCTCCTCTCCGGCTGCCTTGTTGGTTTATTTACTATGTGTGAGAAGATTAGAAGATCCCTACCCAATACCATGTCTTACATCCTAACCGTTAGTTAAAATCAAATGAGGATGTGATCTAACACACATGTCTATTCCGTCGTTACGGCCATGTGTATGTGCTTTAGCTGCCTTTTTGGTGTGGTACTTTTGGTGAAAGATTGTAGAATGATCAATCCTAAGCCTTTTCATACAAACCCATATTCACCTTTATAAACTTGTTACTCCTTAGCTCTAGCGGTGAAGATGTGTATCCTTACCAATCTTATGATAGAATACTCATCATGACCAAGCAATTGAGCGAATTAGTTACATGTTACCACATAGATTAGTTGAGTGATTTGAGTGTTTTCATCTTCCTATTTCGTGAGGTGTTTGGTTGTGTACTTGTAATAGATCAAATAAATGCTTAACAGAAAATATCCTTAGGGATACATTTTTATAAACTTCTAAAGGCTACTTGAGGACCAGTAGGATTCAAGTGGGAGGATATTTGATGACATCAAATAACGTCTATTTTATAGCATCATTTATCCCAAGTAATTGACCCATTTTGTATGATTATTGGAAAGAATTGTTACTTAATCGTTTGTATTTGAGAATTGCAGTAATTATGGAGTACTTGGTGAAACTTGACTAAAAGGCACGCATTCTAGAGCTTAAACAAAGATATTTTGAAGATTACTGTTCTAATAACCAATATGCCATATCCAATAAGGAAAATACAGCGTATCTGTGGCTGCACTCACCAAAGACCACGAAGGAAACATGATCAATACGCCGTATCCAGATAAAAACAAGTCGTATTAGAGATATAGTATGTGAATATTCTGGAAGATATCAAACGTGGTCCCTACTCCAAGAAACGCCCAATACGCCGTATCTAATACATTGGATACGCCGTATCAAACCGACTCAGGACCCTATAAAAAGACAACTCAAAAACAAGTTTTAGGTGTGCTAAATCATATTCTCGATACCTAAACCACAAAAGTTGATTTTTAGAGGAGAAAAAGAGCAAAAGAGGTCTTGCAATGCATTCCAATCCATAGGAGACAACGTGTAATTTCTTATACTTTTGTAATCGTTTAGTTTTTGGTATCATTTGTTAACTCGGTTAGTTTACCTTGGCTAAGCCATTACTCTTGTATTAATTATGATGTTTGAAGGCTAATACCTTCAGGTATTAGTCATTATTATGAAGATCTGAATGTTTGGTTTTGTTTATATCTTGATTGCTTGATTTATCGTTGTATGCTTGTTTATGTTTATCTGTTTATACTTGTTTATGTGCTTTAATATGCGACCTATCATTCAACTAGATCTAGTGATACGGACCAAGTAATCTAGATTTCGAGATAGCTCTCCATATAGTGATTAATACATCTAGACCAATAGGATGCTTTATACGGATGCTTTAATTATGACAGGATTACTGTATCTAGGTCTTAGGAAGAAGTCCCGCCTAAGTCTTAAGAATGATATGCCACCTCGAGATAAGTAATCATTGCACTGAATAAATAAACCAACTTCTAATCGGATTAATGATGGCTAATATACTCTTCTATTATAAGGATGTGAGAGTGACCACCTCTTATGCTTTGTAATATGCTTGTGAGGGTTAAAGTGTCTAAATTGGTTTTAGTCACTCCACCACCAAACCCTGTGCCAGTGAGTTGGAGGGTGTTCTATGTTGTACAATTGCGTGTTGAAATTTAAAGGTTTTGGTCTTTCTTGTTAAAAGATAATAAGGAAGTTTGGTCTTAGGGGGGTAAGTGGGCACTGCAAGCGTACAATTATGAAAAGTCATACGTGACGTGTGTGAATAACGGAACATTCTTTGAGGTTAACATGCAGTAGCCACAGCTTCAGCCCAAAGAAACAATTCGTGCCTTGGAAAAAGAGTTACATGTCTGAAGCTGCCTCGATAAGAGTTCGGTTCTGTCTTCGACAACAGCCGATATTTAATCCCACTTTGCTATGGAGCATTGTCACTGATCTTTGTGAAAGATTCCAATACACTTCATAATATCATACAGAGTCATGTGACAAATTCCAGTTCTTCCATTGTCGGAGTGCGGATGAATCTTACAGTGTTATTGAGACCGACAATATTTTTTGCTTCAGAATTTTGATGACAACCCGTTTGGTGTTTACATCTTGATCTCAAACAACATGACCCAAGTCAAACGCGAGAGTAATCATCGAATGACCAAGATAGTATTTATTCTCATTAATAAAGTTGCACAATGCATCGGTCCACATAAATCCCATAATGAAGGATTGTTTAGAAACTTCCAAATTGGTGTTGTCAGTTTTGGGTTATGGGTATGCTTTTCTTGCTCTTTCCTAATTGAACATGCAGAACAAAGATGATCTTTTTTCAAACTTCCAATCTAGGTAAGAGCCTTCTTGACAATGTCTTACTTCTTGCAAGATCATTGCGATGGTACCAGAAGTTCAAGTGGTTTAAATATCGCCGATGCCATAACCCAGATTTGTTCGTAGAGGCTTTGGATAGCAACTAAATTCAGGAGTGACTTCATCATGTCTATCAACAGAGATGGTGGTATACAATTAGAACACGCGGGACCCATTAAGTATTCAACACCATCCGTATCACAAACATAACAAGAATGCTTTTTGAAGGCAACTTCTAAATCCGAATCACAAAATTGACTGACAGAAAACAACTTATGCCCCAGTCCTTCCACGTAGTATACCCTGGAAATTACACTATCACCAATGACATAATCTCCATAACCCTTAATAGCACCAAAAGTGATCACATTCCTGAACTAACTGTCCCGATAAACATTCGCGAAATTCAGAGCCTTGAGACGAATTTCCCCATCACCCCGTCATATGTTTTAAAACAACCTGAGTCCAATTACCAAAGAACGATTTGTACGAAACCTGCATTTGAAAACCGCTGAAGATGGAGAGTTTGGAAAATTGGATCCCCAAGTTGATTGGGTTTCGATTTGAGGGGCCCCCCAAAAAAAAAAAAAAAAAACAAGCAATGGTTGACATTCTGTAATTTCTAAGATGAACCTAGTTAAGGGGCACTGAATCACTTATGGTGACAAATGTTCTTTCCTGTGGGTCGCCATTGTAACCAACATTGTTAAGTGTTTTGCCCAGTTGGTTTCCAAATTTGCTTTTGATATGTTCTAGTGTTTCCAATAACACTTGTGAACCTTGCTTAGGTTTCCAAAACTTGCTTAACCATAGACGCACCAAAAAAAAAAAAATACCCCTTTTTTAACAATGGGGGACTGCATTCACAGAGTGCAAATAAGTTAACCACACACATATGCATGGATTAGCCAAAAATAAACATATGTTAAAAATGTTGGCGCACACAGAATGAAGAATTCGAATTAATTACAATACGCTTAGAGCTCAATACTAAGAATCAACACGATTCGTGTTTTAAGACCCCCCCCTTAAGATCTAATTGTCCTAGGGTGTTGCTCCTACTTTCCTTCAATCTGTCACTTTTGGCTGGCAGGGATCCGATGTTTCTTGAGTACTGGCTCCTAGGCGGAGATCCGCTAGCAATCAGTGCAACTGTTTACTCTTGTTTAAGAAGTAGGCACAAGGGACATTTGGACTTCCTGAGTGTTGGCCATTGGCCTTACATGTTTGTATTGTATTACTACTTGATGTTATGCACTATTGGTCCTCAAGTACACTTGCTTTTTCCTAGGTGCGGTGTTCGTAATTCTTCTTATCTGTTGATTTGAAGACCTTTGGACAGGTGCCAAACACATAATCTAATAGTACCAGAAGAATGCTTAGATGCGTAACACTGCAAGCAGCATGCGAGTGATCATCTAATCAGGTCATACAACTTTGGTTTCTATTCACTATTCACGAAGGTAATTCCACACTTTCCTTAAGACTGTCTAAGATAATGTAAAGAACTTCCCTATTGTTACTATTCTGGGAGGGGAAATAGGTTCAACATCTCTAGCATACTTTCTTGGTGCAAGTAATTTTGGTTTAACCCTGATTTATAATGACACATGATGACCGTATTCTGTAGCTTGGAACCTTTTAGACTCCGATTATATCATTTGTTAAGGTCAGTTATCTGTTTTGCGTATGCTTAGCACGTGTTAATCTTGGATACGAATCATACAATTCCTTGTTAGTGCTGGCTTAGAATCTTTATGCAATTTTCTGCCCGCTAAAAAAGCCTCATTTTGTTTTGAAAACCATTAACCTTATTTCAATTTATTGGTGAGATCTGAAAGTCCTCGGGGCCCTAAAATCAAGTGTTTCACGGTCTATCTTCACTACGTCTCCTTAAATTGAGAATATTTGCATTTCTCGCTTTTGGATGACTTTCTTTCTTGAAGTGAACTTTCATTTGAACCCGATATAAAAACAAGATTAAAATCAGGAGTATCATTAACGGAATAATGACGGTTTTATTCTGAAAACTAACTTTAAGGTTTTGATACTTAACAGTAATTTAGGTGATTACCTCAAGATTGGAAAACCTGTTTAAAAAGTTCGGTTATAATCATCCTTACGTACACTATTATCACGTAAATAGAAAGTTTCGGCTTCAAGATCCAGACAAAAACAACCGGGCTTGACAACATCCTGAGCCTTTGTGTATTTCAGTACATCTAGACATAATAATTAAAGCTCAGAATTCCGATGCAACTAAAACTCATCTTTAACAAGCCAGCAACAATTATATTAACATGTTCCAATAAGAAAGGTTTATTCCTTCAATCTTCAATCATAGTTCCTATCATCAATACTTTGTCATAGTTCATTCAGCTTCCAACCATCAAAGGCATCACTCATTTCTTTAACCTCTTTTGTTAGCAGCCTTTTGAATGCCCCTTAAAATTGTTTTTGAAGAGTTTTGAAAAAGTGGAATGACCTCCGTGAGTAACATATCTTGGTTTGTTTAAAACCCCTTTCCCCTTTCAGTGATCCCATTTGTGTGTAATTCTATTTTACCATGTTTTTCCTCAAATTCTGAAAAAGAGTTGTCTAAGTGAAAAAAAAGTTAAATTTTCACTTGACTTTTGGTTGGCAGCACTCTGAGGACAAGCTGTTGCAGTTGTAACTTTAGAAGGATACCACAGTCACGCTTTGATTGCTGTCGTCTGGGTAGTTCTGCTCTATTGAAGGCTTCAGCTTTCATCTTAACAATAACTTGAGACCAAAATATTTGTTCTGCGTCATTGTTCTGTGTGTGAAGGTCGCGTAAAAAAATTTCACTTTCGAGTAAATAGACTAGGGGTGATATTGACCTTATTATCCACACATGCTTAGTTTCATTTTATCATGCATTCTTCTTCTAGAACATTTTAAATCAAGTTCTAAGGGGTCTCCTCCCCGTCACGTACTACGGCCGATGCATGATTGGGTGTGACAATTACATGACCACTATACAGTGTAAGGCGCTGAACTTGCCTTATCAAACGAATTAGAACATATTTGGCTCTTGTAGCCAACAGCTACCTTATTCACTTCATCATAATAAGACCCTAGGTTTACACATCATGTAAAAGCTGTTTGAAATATACAGGCCTTGTTTGAAATAATTTATCCGGGCGGCCTTTAATCTTTTAAAAGCCCCCTTTTTTTTTTTTTTTTTTTTTTTTTATTTTTTTTTAAGTCCATAAATTCTTCAAGGTATTTGTTTTTGTCTTTCTGATTAAAAATCCTTTCTTTCAAAGATGTAAACTTCATACTACCATTAACTTGTCTTATGTTTGATGGTAGAGGCCAAGTTTACAATTTTACAGAATGAAGTTCCCTTTTTCAATTCTTCTCCTTAATATTACAGTCACAATAACTCAATCTTAATTTGCTTATCAATCTTTTATGCTCTCTTTCCGTTAATAATCAAACCTGGCACGTCTTTCATATACAGTTCAACTTGTCCATATATGTGGCAAGTATCAGCATTTACAAAATTATTAACTACTGTATTCCGGGGGTGTATGAGAGACAATAGGACATCAGATTCAGCACATCATTATCTAATCATCACATATCATCATTTGGAACCATAGATGCATTATTTTATACAACCGGTACAACATTGTCCTTTACATACTGATCATAAGGAGTCATATTACTATCACTCGTATAATCGGCATGTGAGTCAACAATGTGGTTTGGTTCTGTACATACGTCGATATCTCGTGCTTCTTCATGATGATCACAAACACAGTCTGTTAGGATCCTGGTCATGATACCTCAGATAAGACTTCCGAGATCATAAGACGGACCGGCATCATCATAAACTGGATCTGCTGATGATAGATTAGCCATCGATAACATAGTTTGTGCCGTAGGAGCCTCATCAACAATCAGAACATCATACGCATCACAGTCATAACACTTGAAAACTACATTATCCTACATTGTGAGCTAAGTCCATGGAACTGGTTGCTCAATCTCTCACAAGACCTATCATACAAACTAGACAATTGCGCGTACCTCCCTTCTGATCAACCAGCTGTCTTAGCAGAACGACACATATTAAGGACACTATCTACTCATATACACCAAGACTACCCTTAGATTTTCGACCTTCAGGAGTACCACGCATTACATTCACACCAACCTTTCTGTAACTTTCTCTCAGTCAAATATACATAACGATCTCACATCGGAAGTAGTTCACTTGAGTTGAGCAACTAGTGCGAACGACATTCCACCTTGATCAGCTATCTATTACAGCGCCTAATTTTCGGCCCCATTCGAGCGCCTACATGCGTGGTATCTCAAAGACACAAAAGCAGATAACTACCCTGCCTAGCAGTCTGTAACTGTGTGATTATACATCTCCTACATCCATGGATTCTGTAGCTACCCTCAGCCACCAAACACTGCATAACAACGCGGTATCGAGCCCTCCCATATATTGTGCGCGTTCTATTACCGCTGGAGCCTCTTGTTCTGTCGACCTCTGAACAGAGACAAAAAAACAACAAACCTGCCGTCTTGTACTGTAAGCTTGATTCCTCATTGGGTTTGTTGAGGTTCTGAGTAGATTTGTTTTTACGTTTGAGTGAAGGAAGTTTTTTATGACTAGCGGTGAGTAAGGCAAGTGTGTTGGTTAGATTCTCGATTAGGTTGTCAGTTTAGAGAAAGTCCCAAATCAGATTTTGAGGTATCAGCAAATATGGTTGATGATATGTGGTCGGTGGATTTGTTGATGACTGAGAAGATAATGTGAGGGAAACATTTGACATCAAGGCAAGAGGATTCAATTGTCTGTTGTGTGAGACTTTCCGACATCATCTTATTCTCGTTAGCATGTGCCTCGTGTTGCTTCAAGTAAGCATATAGTTGATCAAAGTTTGAATCCTTCAAGCCTTTGTTAAGTTTCACAACTGTAACAAATCTACCCCATTCAGGCCGGCAATGTTTATTCACAAACTTTGATTCAACTGTATTTTTGACATTTGTCTCAACTGTTGTTTTTGCATTTCATTAAGAGCTTGGCAAACCGGACATAGTAATCGTTTGAATGTGTTTTTCGCCTTAGTTTCTGACGAAAGTGTCCAAAATCCAATCATACAATTGTGTTTCACTCAACGGTCCCTTCCTTGCTAATTCTGATCCTTCCAAAAGCATCTTCACATTGTCCCATATGTCCTTTGCATCAGTGTAATGATTAATAAGTGAATAGATATCTTTTGGTAAACCTTGAAGTATGATGTTTGTTGCTCGAATGTCTGCATTGTATCTATTCCTTCTCCTCCTGTGACAGATCCGAATAAACTTGAGGAGTCGTTCAGGACCCAGAAATGATGAACCTTCAGTTCCTTCAGCAACAATTACTCGCGTGGGTCCCCATCTGAAATTGTCCTTCATTAATGTACTTTAACATGTTAACACCCCATTCTCCTTTAACCCGACAGTATAATCGAATACGTTGTTGCCAGAATGACGAAAGTCAGCATATCAACATAGTGGTCGGGTATCAGTAACCAGGCACAATGGATGTCTCACAGGGCGGCCCACAACCACTCAAACAAACAACACCAAAACCACACTCCACACACCCCTAAACACCACACAAATGAAAGGTTTAGCCATAGTGATTACTTTATGTGAAATAAAATTGAAAAAAAAAATTTTTTATTAAAAGGTTTAGAAAAAAATCGATCAAGGATTAGTGATTTTAATTTAAAAAGTGATGATTTGTTTGTTGGATTAGTGATATATTGTTTTTATTGTGATTTTGGTTTGGTTGAATTAATGTAATTTTTGTCAAAAGCAATGAAGAATCTGAGACAAAACGCAATGAAGTAATTTCAAAACGCAATGAAAATTTGAGTCAAAACGCAATTAAAATTGTCAAAACGCAATGAGAAACTGAGTCAAAACGCAATGATGAAACTTGAGTTTTTTATCAAAATGCAATGAAATCTTAAGACTTGATCAAAACGCAACGTTGAGATTTGATCAAAACGCAACCAATTAAAAAATTGGACAGAGTCTCCCTTAGTCAAAACGCAACAAAAGTCTTCAAAACGCAACCTGCCAAAACGCAGAACCAAAACGCAACCTTTGATAAACCAAAACGCAGGAAGCAAAACGCAGGAGACAAAACGCAGCTCCTAATAAGACAAAACGCAGTACAGTTGTCCTTTACAAAATGACAAAACGCAGGAAGCAAAACGCAACCAAGAATATGCCAGTGAGACAAAACGCAGTCAAGAAAATACGAACTTTTTCACCTAAAAACACCTAAAAATCACCCTTTTGAACGTTTTTGCTTGGTTTCTTTTGCACAACTTGATCCTAGAAGGCTATAACAACTATAAAAACACTAACTTTAACATCACAAACGTGAGAATCAAAGAGTGTCAAGAATAAGACCATAAACCTTCAAAAACCAAACTTTTGATCTAAACTAACCAAGAAAACGCACACACAATCTAGCTAATCATCCCATGTGCTCTGATACCAATTGTAGGATATTGGATATCATAACACAATCAATGATTTAGGGGTTGGCCTACTTTGTAGAGAGAGAAAGTGAGTTCTAGTGAGAGAAACTACACTTGATGTGTGTGTATTATAAAATGATCAACCAACCCCTTCCCATGGCTGGAAAGGGGTATATATACATGAGTTTTGTGCCCCTAAGTGGGCTATGGAGTGGGCTAACATGTGGGTAAAGACCCGGCCCAACACCATAAGTCATACGGTAATTAAACGATTAATATTAAGGCTACGAGCTAACCTATGCTAGACATTACACGGGGTGACCGAGTCTTTTACATGGATTTTCATAATCCTAACAATCTCCCCCTAAGGGAGGTCACCCCAGAAAATACAAATCGAATCCTAGCTATCTTTGAATTGATCTTTGACTTTGGCTCGTAGTCTTTTGATTCTTCAAGATTAGTCTCTGTACTGCAAGTAGTGATCTTTGATCTTTGTTCCTTAGACTTGTGTGATCTTTGAGCTTTCTTTGAGATCATCATCTACAGTAAATCTCTTAATCCTCCTTGTTGTGGAGTATTGCCTTCCTGTGATGTTGTGACCTTCGGGCCGACATGCTCATATTTGTTGCAATCTTGAAAGCTTGACTTTATATTCGTACTTCTTCATCAATACATAACTTCATCTCTTTGACATACTGAAGAAGAGGTTGATATCAGAGTTTGCGGAAGCTTTAGGTCAATCTTTCTTGATGTTATAACGACATTGAGTCTTGAGTATGAGCATGTGGCTATGAACTTGACTTTGCTGGAAAGAGGTTTCTGCATCTCTATATTTATGCAATCCTGAAATAAAACAGTTAGCAATAAAGCTTGGTGACGAATATGGCTTTGTCATTCGTCAGAGTTCGGTTGCATTAACCTCCGGTTCCGTGAGGACCGTTTTACAGTATAAGAACCTCCTTGACAGGGTTTCCAGCTCAAAGTGTTAGATCATCTAACGAGGATGCATTAGATTCACTGTACTTGCTAGTATCTCTTTACCAGACACCTCAAAGCAGGCGACCTCATTAATAGTATTGCTACTAATAGAACGGTAAGAGTAAATTAGTGAGTTACTATCTCACCGATTGAAGATAAAATTGATTTGAAAATCAATCGATGTGTCACTAGTTAAATTGATTTTTGTAACATATCGAGAGTTTTAAGCTTTTATCAAAATTCATCCTCCGTCAATTCATAATCTGGACTGAATCTATGCCCATTGTCACAAGTTTGATCCATTAAGGATCTCACAAGTCACCTACCTAGAGCTTGTTTGATGTTGGCTCTAGAAGGATTTCTATCTTCATTGTGAGTACATTCGTATCACTCGGATGTTCTGGCAATACCATGAGGATAATGCGTAGGACTCTTAAGATCTTTACTTGTTATCACATTGTGAGATGAGCAAGCATAGTTTGTATTGGTGTCC
>BQNB010123674.1:0-19489 GCA_026074375.1 Tanacetum coccineum
ATTTTAGCGTGAGCAGTAGACAAAAATGGTCTACCAAGGATCAATGGGATTTTGATATCCTTGGGTATATCTAAAACAATGAAGTCTACAGGAAAGACAAATTTGTTAATTCCTACTAACACATTTTCTGCTATACCCTTAGGATCTTTTATAGTTTTATAAGCCAATTCAATGATTAATTTAGTAGGATCTAGTTCCCCTAAACCTAGATTGGTAAAGGTTGAATAAGGCATAACACTAACGCAAGCTCCTAAATCAACTAAGGCTTTATCAAAACATATATCATTAATTTTGCAAGGTAAAGTAAAACTTCTTGGGTCCTTTTCTTTTAGAGGTAGGTCATCTTTAATTGTCGAGTAGTCCTCGCTTGTTGTTGCTTTGATCTCCTCTTCTATCCTTGACTTTTCCTTAAGCAATCTCTTCAATCTTGTAGCCAAGGTTGCAAAAATCATGAATCGTTAGTCGGGTGGTCGACCACCTTATAACTTGTAATCGGTCAAGGCTGGATTAATCGGCGATTAATCAGATTGGCATTTTTGGCAAAATTTGGGTAATTCCGGCAAGTTTGGTGTATTTCCATCGAGTTTTATATATTATTGGCAAGTTTTTTTCTAAAAAACAACTTGTAATAGATTTAAGTAGTTAATATAAGTGATCAAAACAAGTTTACTGTGAGTTTTAGGTACTTCAGACAAGATCAGAAGGTTTTCGATAAGTTTAACCACTGTTGATCACGTTTGACCTATTTGTTTGACCCTGTTATATTAATCGACAAGGTTGGTGGCCTTGTAGCATCTAATCGGCGATTAATCGGCCTTGTAGACCTTGTTTTGCAACACTGCTTGTAGCAGACGCTGCCAAATTGACTTGCAACTTATTCAATCCTTTCAACACTTCCTCCTTATCATAACCATATTCTTTCAAACGACCAGGAAAAGGAGAACTTTTTCGGCTGAGCTTGATCAACTACATCTTGTTATCCTTCTGTTGACTCGATACGGCGTATCAGTTAGGTTTAATACGACGTATCGATCGTATATCAGCTTCCGCAGCAATTGAGATTGATTTGACATGATCTCTTGGGTTTGTTTTAGTTGAACTCGAAAGACTTCTAGATCCCCTTTATTGAAGTACCTTACTCATTTGATCAATTTAAATTTCTAATGCGTTGATTGAAGCTCCTTGATTTTTGATTGCAGCATCCGTTGAGGCTCGAATTTCCTTAATCAAAGAAGAGTTTTCATCATGTCTTTTCACGGATTCTGGCATAAACTTGCTTAATGATTATTCCATCATTTTTCTTCTTTCTTGATATGATGGATTTCCATTGTTTCTTTGGTAGAACCCCGAAGCAGCTGCTCTATATCTTCCAGAATTTAGGAATGGTACTCCAAACAGAGTGTAGTATGCTTCTTCAAATGTCTTTCCTTCCTCCTTTAATGAACAATCCTTAGAGTAATGAGGTCCACCGCATAATTCACATCCTACTTAAGTAGCATACACTCTCTCATTTACTTTCTTAATTTCCCTGCCAAGATTGTTTAGTTGACCTTGAATAGCAGCTAATCCATCAGAAGTATTACTATTTTTATTTCTATTAGATGTCCCATTGTGCCATTTTTAAGAATAATCAGCCATTTCTTGAATGGCTTTCTTAGCACCATTTGCCTTCATTGTAGGCACACCTCCCTTAGAATTAAGAATCTGTCTAGTGGGCACATCCAATCCTTTGTAAAACAAAATCACCTCTTGCATATTGGTTAAGTAATGTTGAGAGCATATTAATAAAAGCTCCTTGAATCATTCCCATGCTTGATAGAGAGTCTCGCCCGGATCTTGTTAAAAGTTATTGATTTCCTCTATCCTTTTAGCAGTATGAGAAGGTGGGCAGTATTTACTCAAAAACTTTCCCTTAAGAATTTCCCAAGTAGTAATCGAACCAGCATGTTCATTTCTTAACCATCTACTTGCAGCTCCAATAAGTGAGATAGGAAAAACACGAAGCATAAGATGAGCTTGAGTCACATCTGGTGTAGTAAATAAGTCAACAATCTCGAGAACTCTTTCAATGTGCTCATTTACATCCTTATTTTTTGATCCACTGAAAGTGTTATCACGCAACTCCTTAAGAAATTGACCTTTCAATTCAAATTTAGCATCTTTATCAAATTTTGGCATAGCAACCCCCGAGCCATAATCCTCTCGGGTATTTTTCATGTATTCCTACATAGTTGGTTCCGTCATAGTTTTAGTGATTTAATCTTTAACCTGCTCTTTGTAATCAGAAAATAATTCAAATTCGGGTGAACCCGAATGATCAAAACTAGTTGTCTTGAAAAGCTTTTTCAATGAATGTAACACTCGCTCAGGTTCGTTGTAAGGTTCAATGAGCTCTTTATTTGAACTCCTGGTCATGCACTACCTGAAACAAGGGACAAATATCAGTAGTATTGGTTCGCAAAAGAGAAAATACATAAAACTAAAAACGAAAACGAAATACGAAAAATTAAAACTATTGTTGTATCAGACAATTGATACGCCGTATCCAGTAAACTGAATACGTCGTATTAATGTTTGTAAAACCCTGTATTTAAGGTCACTACTATTTTCAGTCTCATAATTATTTTATAAATCTTGAAGAGTCTACTTTTACATTTTTGTCGATTTTTATTAAAATCGTTGATTCTAAAAGTTTCGCGAATCCTATATTTGGAAGTTATCCGTTATCGATCGAGAAATCAACGACTTCGTATTTCAACCTCGAAAGCTTAATTATTTTTATTTTAGTACTTTTCGACTTTATCCCGCGTTTTGCCGAAACCGCGTCAAACTAGTTTTTTTTTAATTCTAGCAATTTAATTAATTGTTTTAGGCTTAAAATAACAAAATTGATAAATCAAAAATTAACCAAACACCCTCCTTAAATTTATTCTCCATCGAAACTAAAAACCAAACACCCCTTTCTTTTATATTTTGCTCCTACTAAATCCTAAAACAAACATTCCTTAATTAATTTTTATTTATTTATTTAGAAGTATACTAGACTTGGAATTATATATAGTTATTTAAAACCAAATTTCACTTACCATAAAAACACACACACAAAATAAACCGACCCCCTTCCCCTTTTTCCTCTCTGTACGTCGGCAACACACCACAACCACCATCAATCACCATCAAAATTCAATTATACACTTCCAATCACTCCAAGATCATTCCTACATAAACTCCCATCATCCTTTTCAAATAAAATCAACCATGCAAGAACTTTATTAAGTTTTTGATTTTTAAAGATTTTTGATTTTGAAGGGTGTGATCAAATTTTTAAATGGACTAGTCTCAGCAATTTACTTTACCATTAATGGTTATTTAATGTCTTAATTGTATAAAACAAAATTAGATAAAATACCAATTATTAAATTAAGAGATCCCAAAAACACCCTCACCTTAAATTTAGTGTTATTGTGCTCTCATTCAAAAATCTTTAAAATATCTTACAACCCTTTTTCTTTCTATTTATTTAGCCTTCCTTCCCTCTTTATATCATCCTTAAATGTAATAGTGATACATTCTCATATACATTTTATTACAACGTATTTATATGTTTACTTAAATCATGCCTTTGTTTTTAAAACAAACAGCTCCTGTTGAACCTTTATTAGTTTTTTATTTTTATTAGAAGGTATACTTAGACGACTTGGAAGATGATCATATAGGTTATTATAAAAACCATCTAATATTTTACCACTCCACCCTTACGAATAATAAATAATATCTAAACCACACATGGGATTCTATTTTCATAAACTCGTCATGCAGATGTACTCCCCCTCTCCGTTCCATTCTTTTACCCTGACTTTTTTGTTATTTTACTACTATATACGTAAAGTCTTGCCGCGCCCTATGACATAAACCACACGATAACACCTTTTTCTTGCTTCAGATCAACCACTAAAATTCCAATTAAACTCACTTCCAGAATCACTCCGCAGATCTTTCATACATAAACCCCACATACACCCCTTTTCAAAATAAAATCAACCGATTGCAAGAACTTTTATTAAGTTCTGTGATTTTTAAGATTTTCTGATTTTTGAAGGGTCGTCTTTCCCCATCTTTTACCTGTACTTCCTAACCTCGTGTTCATTATATTTGGTGTAATTCGGGGCTGTTACTATGTAAAACAAGGCGTTTCATACGAGACATAGTGTTTCTCTTACCAAGATTTGATGGCTTCGTTTACACATTCAAAGAGTTTTGCTTATTTACGGTGTGTTTGGGGGTTTCCCCGGCAAGACACACATAGGGAACAGTAAGGTTCTTGTACCCTTGATCTTTTTTCATTTACTCCCTACATACTATTGTAAGCATCTCTAGTAACCATTATTGATTTTATTGGTTTCATATGTAAATGCATATTTATCTGCAATTGGTTATTCCCTTTATTTATTTTTTGGATTCGCCTGTGTTATAGTTTTAATTTGCTTTGTTGAGGCTGAATTTTATATCTGGCGTTTGATGGCCATGTGTTAGTGGACTGGTATGATAGGTTCTAGTTAGGCGTTACTAACTTTGATGACCAGGTCCCATTGATGTGTATTTCGTTGATATGGTGGCTGTTTATATATTAATACAATAATAAGCCCGTTTTGGTTATTGCTAGTGTTGAATTTTGTAACAGTCGTACCAATCTTCCCACGCAACAGTGGTTGACATGCTAGCGGAAAATTAATATTGCCCATTTTGTGTATATGTAGTTATCTATTATTGTGTAAAGTTTAATATTTGAATTTTATGATAATGGCTGGAATTTCGGAACTTCGATTTTGACGATCGGATTTTTAATATTATGGTTCGCTCCGAGGTAAAATCCTAATATATAAGAAAATTTTACGGCATATTGCTTTATAGGAACAATCTTATGCTAAATTTTCATGCTCTTTTGAGGAACAATAGGTTGCTCTTGTATCTGTTTTTTGTGCAGAGCGGTATTATTCGTAATTTCGAGTCCGTTTCCTCGCGCCCGTTTAATAAAAGCAAGTTTTACTTACCCCGCCCAGACATCCTTGCCCCCCTCCCACCCCCGTGGACGACCTGATCTAAAATCGAAAATGACAGGGGGTCTAAAGCTAGTGCAAATATGCGATTTTTTCATCTATATTAATTTGACCCTTCAGACCTGCATATACTTTAGCTTGTTTTAAGGGGTGTTCTCTTCGTCCATTTCTGTCCGAGTTATGCGTTTCAAGGAGGTTTCCCTTAATCTATGTTATAGCATCACGGGTATAATTGTTGTTCAATATGCCGTTTTACTTTTTTGTGGCGTAGGTCGAGTACGACTAAGTTTAACTAATTAACAACTGCCTTTACTTCTATCCGAACATCTGTGAGTACAGAACATAATCGCACCAACTATTAATTCTGCGTTTTTTAGTAATTAAAAATACCGCTGCAGAAAATTCTAGACCCTCCAAGTGCGCTGTATTGTTGTTTCAAGCGATCTTTCTAGTCGGTTGGCATTGCAAGTTTGAGTTCCTCTGGCGTTCATTTATACTTTTATAACTTAATAATATTCAACATTTTTTACCTAAAATTAACTATTTACACATAAATTAAAAAACTAGAAACCCGTTTGTCTGTATAATCATGATCAGGTCGTTTTACACTCAAATTCGCCTTTTCGATGCTCCGATCCTATGGTCAGTGAAATGTCAGACGTTTCATGTGGGTACTTATTTGTCACGGGGTCAGATTTTAGAAAATTTATAAAAGGCTTACTTTGCTAAAGTTGGGCATTGTGGATATGCTTGATTTTCGAGTTTATAAGATCAATATAATGTTCTTATGTTAAATATAGATATGCATAAGCTTGTAGTCGAGTTATTAACTTGTAGATGTTTCATTGGCAGCTTGCAAATAAATTCGTTAAAACAGAAGTTATTAGATGGTATATTTGATTTGCGGTACTGTTTCCGCGAGTAGAGTCCTACTTCTATTATTAAAAAGATATAGTAAGTCTTTAAGAGAGACATTTTGGAAAACTTCTCCACTATATCCCCACCTCCCCGCATCCTACCACACAATGACAAGCGATATGGTTTAATGGCAAAGTTATACTGAGTTGTATGGTTTACATTTCATAATAGGGCGTCTATGGGTTAGAAACTTTTTTCATGTTTATCATCAAAATAATGTCTTGATTCTTCGTAATATCAAAATCTTCCTCGACAGAAATTAGAAATTTTCTTTTAAAAACTTAAAGTAAAGTTCTCTTCTAACAATAAATAGACTTTATTTCAGATAAGGTGGCAGTCTATTTTAACATTATACTGTTCCGACGCTTAATGTTGACTTAGTTGGCTGATTGGACTGTATAATGACGTTTGACCATATAGGCTGTAACTTAATAAATATATTTCTTTGGGTTCTCGCATTAAGTGGGACAGATAAACCTATGTGGATTCCCATGTAAGGATGTATATTTGATTTGTATCGGGTAGTCCCTGTAAATTTTGTTATTACTTCTATGTAACTATAATGCCGTATTTTATTCTTCATGTGAGCCCCTCGTCTTGATCAGTTTACTAAAAGTCAACAGGAACCACTATAGTTATAGGTTTTGTGGTTGAGACGTTGTTAAGTTTCCTGGTTGTTTGTTACTCTCGTTCGATGTTTGAATTAATCTTATACATGCTACTTATCATCGGTTCTTTAGACCTTGAGTGAGTTCATTGCTCTTATTTTCTTCCTGTAATGGTTTTCATTTACGTCATTTTCTTATGGTGTGAATCTGGTATAAGTGATAACTCCATGCTTATCGTTTTACCTAGCACTTAAAGGTGTTGGATGTTCATCGTTTTCTAGTCATGCTTACATCGTAATGTTTTTAATAATTGTAACTGTTCCTTGCTCTTGTCACCCTCATGATATTATTCATATTACCCACTGTTTACGATACTATATGGTTGTTTACCATTGAATTTATTATAAGCTTAAATTGCTTACTAAGATGATTTGATGATACATTCCCGTTTAATCTACTTCTTACTAACGAATTCGGAATTTTGAACGCATTCTTATACTTGTTTTTATATAAATAAGGAACAACAAGAAGTGCTATGAAAGAGTGAATGTTCGTGTCCCGTTTATTGCGAATAATTAATCGTGGTTGTACATTTCGGTCACTCTATAAAGACCTACATTAATGTTTGAACGTGTATCTCTCCTGTGTTGGATTGCGCTTAAGGTGTTATATAATTTTAAGTACTTGGGGTGGATCTCCCCGTCGGGACGTTTGAATCCCTTTGGAAAACACCTCATGCTCATTCATCCAGAGCGACTACTTTTTGATTTTGGAAAGTTATCCGGTATATAGCAAAAATACCTTAACCCGTTTGCGGAGAAAAAATTATTTTTCATAAAACGGGATCGGGTTGTTCATGAGCTCAAAGACCGATAATTCTGTTACTTGAGACATTGATCGTTGCTATCTTATCGGTGGCCTTTTGATTCTATAACTTGTGGTAAACTACGAAGCATACTTGATTTTAATAAAATATACGTAGATTTACGTTTTCGTCAACAATTCTTTTATAAATGTTGTAACCGCGGGCTCTTTTAATGGAATCCTACAAATTACTTCCTTGATTTATTTCAATATGTTTTTCTTAAACCATCCATCTGAATGATAACAAACATTTTTATTGACGTTGTATGCATGTCATTATCTCAGGTGCTATATCTTGTTTAGTTGAAGCATCGGGAGCATTCAAGACGCGTGGATATCAAAATAAACTCTAGGACTCAGGTTTTATTGACATTGTTTCGATAAATTTTTTTAACTTCAAATATTCAAAATGATTCTTCGGTTTTGACCCTTGTGTAATCTTGTTAATTATTATATATTACTTGGGACCTAATGTTTGACTCTGCAATTTATCGCTTTGTGATGCGTTACGTTTTCAAGACGTCTCTTTTGATTGCGTCGTTTTCTAAGTAGCTCCCCAAAGTGGCTTATTCCGCTGCCGTATGTTTAATTTTTGCGGGGTTTTACAGCAATTGGGTATCACAGAGCACTGTTATAGCGAACGTAGGGATTTTCTAAATCCCTAGAATATTACCGTCTTTGCCGTAATAAATTTAAGTGTCCTGTCCATCAACATTGCTTCGATATCCGCTTGCTAGTATTTGCGATCTTGCCCTCTCTTACTTTTTTTTGTTCTTTTGTTTTAGGTAACTATATAATGCTGCTCTTTTTGCATCTTTTATTGTATTACAGTTAATAGACTTAGTATTTACTTTCATTGGTTTTGTTTCACTCGTTTTTGTCTATCTTTATTGACCGTCCTTTATCTTATTTTGAGTTTGAACGGTGAGTATTTATATATATATCGTGTGTGTATACTCCCCGTCTCTCCGCCGTGTTACTTTCCCTTTATTCCTTTTTTTCTCAGGCCTTCAATCCCAATCACGGATATATAGTACTAGATTTGATACTTTTAAGGCAGAATTACTTTCTTATATCGTTCTTTTCTTCCCAATATTTTCCGCATTACTCTTACGGAAAATCTAACCTGTTCCATCTATATATATAAGAGTAATTTCGTACAAGTGTTGGTCTTTTTACGTGTTTAATTTTCGTCTTTTTTTTAGAACTTTTGAGTTTATGTTGCTTGAGATGTTCGAAATAAAAGTTTTAGGCTTGAGGTCTCTGTAAAACACACCTATGTAATTTTTTGGGGTAAGTCAACAACATGAAAGTTGGTGCTATGTTCAGGCTTTGCTATGACGGCCGTATCTCTCGCCCGGCATGAGTTCTAGATGTAGTGAGTTACAGTCACGGCTACTATTTCGGAGTTATTATTAGTGAAATTTGAATTACTGTAGCGCATCACTTTATTGAGTGGACATACTAACGACGGTCAGTTTACTAATGTCTTGTGTGCTGTCTTATAAATGTTGAAATACATTTGGCTTTATAAAGGCACTTTGTTATTTTTTTACAGTTCGAACATGTGTATCCGAATATTGAAACGTTATAATTATCATAGGTCCTATGCTGCGTTAAATATATTGGTCAAATGGACATCCGCTATCTTTCCCTCTGAATGAGTGAAGATACGGCTTACTCATATCAGCGCGTCTCTAGCATATTAAGGTCGTATTAAAAATGAACCCAATAGTAATTTACTATGCAGAATGAGTTGGACCTCAAAATGGATAAATTTTGAGACTAGATGCTAATCCTAGTTTTTTACAAAAGGAGTTAAGGTAGTGTTAAAACATATCTGAGGATCTGTTGAAGTTCTTTTGGACAAATTCACGTTAACTATTCTCGGTATATGAATGAAGTTGCGATAGAATGGCCAAACTAATCATAATGATGCCCAGATTACATCAAAATGCGAATTTTATTGATAAGACGCTAGGTACAATTTCAGTATTAGTGTCTCATACACGTTTTCCAAATTTAAAACCTCTGTATAGGATTAGATCAACACTTATATATGGCTTTTCGTTGATCGGGTCACAAACAGACAGTTCTAATTCGGGAATTACTCGCTTTGAAGGTTAAAACATATGAGGACCATGTGGTTCTTTGGACAAATCCGTAACTATTCCGGATGAATGAGTTACGACTAGAATGGCCAAACTAATCATAAATTATGCCCAGATTTTCAAAATGCGATTGAGAGCAATAATTTCATATTAGATGCCACATTTTCCAATTAAAACCTGTAGGATTTAGATAAACTTAAATATGGGCTTTCGTTTCGGGTCAAACAGAGTTATAAAATGGGAATTATGCTAAAAACGATAAAACAAGAAAACGTTTTAAATAATCAGATTTGGCACATGATGGTAAAATGATAACTTCACTTAGGATCTTAACACTTGGAGTATTTATCTTGTAATCTCAGTAAACTAGAGTCTAACATCTTGTTTAAGGCGAAAACCGTTCGTTTATACGTATTTCAGATTTTGAAATATAGGTCCATTAAGCCAGATTGCAAAGGGCAGAAATGTTTATGTAATGATAATTACCTACATATGTGTATAGTACTATGGTAAGTCTTAATAATTTCTTTTTCTTTGATATTTTATGAGCGATGCGGTGATCTCCGAAACATTAACGTGACTTTATTTTATTTACTTTTTGATAATATTGAAATTCGGTGTACTTTGTCAATTCCACTAGTTATTTTATTGTTCGACTCCGAGTCCGAACACTCTTCTTATGCTTTTGAATCGCGTATGTTGTGTTTGTATTCCATTGTTTTGAAATCTTCCAATTGATGGGAGTACGACTTTATCTTGTCACCTCGGATCGTGCCGTCTTTTGGCACACACCTTTGGAACGCGACTAACTAACGTCTCATTACTCTTCTCGTTACTTATTATAATTTTGAAGAATCATGCCGTCAAGAAGACACCTCCTTTTTTCTTAATGTAGCTTTTGGTCTTGTTTTGATATTGTGTTTTTTGTCGGCCATGCTTAAGTAGGATGATTTATAATCATCTTATTGAAATGAATTGGGACGCTTCTTCATTTGAATAAGGAAATTATAAACCGCCGAACCATAAGTTTATAAATTATTACTTACAAGGATTGGGATGCCTCTTTTTGTAAGTGACAAATTATAAATGAGTGGGCTTATGTGTATTCGACATAGCGTGCGTACGAATCATTCTTTGGGCTATGAACTCCGTTTGACTCATAATATGTTATATGGATTTTTTTGAATGTGTATCAACCGCCGCAAACTTAATAAGCTAATAGTAATGAACCACATACCGCTTTCAAGAATTGACGACTTGTTAAATTCTTCGTTTCCAATGGCTTTTCTTCAAGTCATGTATTTTATCCTTCCTTTTTAAGGATTCTCACGACATTCAATCCGTTCGCTCATGCTTATTGCATATATTTGATGCTTTGACTTTTGTTCATCCAGTTTTCGTTGGAAACCTCGACGAGGACCCGAGCATTTCCTTATCTCTTCATAAGTAAACCGTAGACGAATAAGGCGAATTGAGCACCGGGACGGCGCTCCCGTAAGGAGGGGAGGATGTAAAATAGATACTTTAACAAACCTGAATTTAAATCAATGTTTTAGACCTGAGCCCAATTTTGATATTTTCCTAATTTTTTAACATCATTTTATTCTTTTTGCTTCGACTTGAATAAAAATCGCCGATTTAAGCTATTTCGAATCGTGATTTGGATTTTATCCATTTTCGCGTTCAAGATATCAACAAATTCATAATTTAGCCATGAGAGCTTATTTTATTTTTATTTTTATTAATTTTCGACTTTTATCCGCGTTTGGCTGAAACCGCGTCAAAATAGTATTTTTATAATTTTTAATATTTCAATTAAAGGTTTTAAAACAAATATTGTGGTATAAATGTTTTAGGAAAATAAAAATAAAAATACAAAATAAACATAACATAAAAACCAAACACCCCCTTTCTTTTAATATGCTCCATCAAAACTAGAAACCAAACACACCCTTACCATATTTTTACTCCTACAAAATCCTAAAACAAACACTCCCTTATATAAAGTTTGACCTATATAAACCTTTGACCCCTTTTTTATAAAAACACACACTTAACACAGTTAAAAAAAGGGGACCGACCCTCTCTTGCTCCTCTCTGTTCGACGAACAGTAACCAAACAACATCATCATCATCTTCAACTATCCTCTAAATCACTCCTAATCTATTCCAAATCAATCACAAACTAAAACATAATCATCCCTAACAACAAATAACCACATGCATCAAGATTTTTCAATTTCTTGATTTTCTTGGATTTTAATTTTTAAGGGTTTTGATCAAATTAAATGTAATTGGTGTTGAAAGGGGTTTAATTGTAAGTGGTTTAACAAGATTGGAACTCTTTTGGGTTTTTGTGGTGTTCGGCATCAAGAACAAACCTAAGAAGGGTTTTTGTTCGTTCATTAATCTCCATTCTATTGTGTTTGTAAGCCTCTTGTTTTCTTTTTGTGTTGATTTAATTTTTCTTTGAATGCATGTGATTGATTTTCCTCTTTATAAGGGTGCATGTTCATAGTTTCATTGATTTTGGTTTGATCATGAAAATCAAGTTTTGATGTATTGATATATGTTAGTAAGATATGTTATGGCATTACATGTGTTTAATTAGCGATTTGGATGAGTTTCGAATGAATTTAGAAGTAGTTTTAGGGACTGTTTTGAGGTCAGTAGAAAAATGTGGCTTTTACCAATAATTTTTGACTTAGAGCCTACTGAAAAATTACATGGTTGGATAGGTATAAGTCTAAGCTACGTATGACGAATTGGATGGTTTATCAACTCCTCCTGATGAGGAAGTTATGGCCCTGTTTAAAACGATTGCAGTCAAATCTGGAACATCGTTGGAAAACGAGTTTTATAACTCTAGTTAATACTACTAAAATGTAAGATAAGAAAAGATAATATCAGTATTAACATCTAATCTACCTTCTCCAAGTGTATCACTTTAATAGCTATCGACGGTTGGGAAAATACGACAAAATAGTGTTTGGTAGGAAATTTATTGGGACTGCTGCAGACCAGCAGTATAAATGGGTTAATTGCAGCAAACTTTTGGTCTAATAAGGTCTTGATTATTTGATGGTATTGTGGAAATAAGATCAAAGTACATGTGTCGAGTTCGCTAGAGCCATATCTCCTCCGGATGAGTGAGATATGACCGATTTACGAAAACTAGTCAGTTCTGAACTACTGTTTGAAAAAAAGTATATAACTCTAGACTTTGCACTAAACATGTTGGGTTTTAGAAAACATAGTTAAAACACTAGACATCATAAAATTTCATCTCTATTGGATTCCACTTGATATGCCAAATATAGAAATGGGGGGGGGTGGATTTATGGCAAATAACCATAAGTGTTTAGACATATCAGCAAACTTTTAGTTTTGAGTTATTATGTAAAAACTCGTTTGCCCGTGATTGTAAATGTTTGATTAAAAGGCCTTAATTGTTATGGGAACTCAGACTTAAGTTATCTTTCCAGGGTGAAAAGCATCCTTTTATCTTTTATAGGTAAGAAGATATTTCTTTGCTAAAGTTGACTAAAAGATTTCAGCTACATAGTTTTACGCCTTTTTTGAGAATAAAAGTGCGGCCACATAGTAATAAATAATAATCGCTAAAGCAGACTTAGTTAGAAACTTAATGTATATAAGTTCAGGTTGTATACCAATTTGGGGATAAAAATATTTTGGTTAAGTTATAATGCAATGCCATGCATATCTCGAAAACATATCTCGTGATCATTCGATTTATTTTTACGTATCGATCTTCTTTATCATTCAAAGCTGCGTCACATATTTTAGGTTGTGCTCAGACGCTTCTCGCTCGTCTGAAGATCCATATCACTTCAGGTCTTCATAACTTCTAAGGTGAGTTCATAGCCCCATCTTTTCTTCTTTAATGGTTTTCATAACTATTTTCGGGGTGAGAATACATGCTTGTTCTACTAAAATAAATTTATTGATTCCAATTTCATAAGCGTTACATGAATGTTTTTACTAAAGAATTTACTTTCTTTTCACATGATTTCTAGTACATGTTTGATAAATGGTTGTTACTATTGAATTTATTAAAGCTTAAATTGCTTACTAAATGATTTGAAATCATTGTTTATCTATTTTCAAAACCATGAGTTTTGAACATATACTTGTTTTAAATTGGACACAAGTGCTTGAATGGTATTCTTGACCCGTTATAACGTACAAAGTTAGTCGTAGTAGGAGTAACGCCATTATTGCAAAAGGACCGCCAATTATCGTGAACCGTTAACTACCTGTGATGGGTAGACGCTAGTGTAATAAATAGTACTATGGGGTGACTCCCCGTCCGGGGTTTGAATCCTTTTGGAACACAACATCCCACATCTTCACTATAAAATTATTCTTGGAGATTGTATATAGCAATAATACCTAATCCGTTTAGGGTAAACTATATTTTCTCGTCCAAGGGATCGGTTGTCACAAGCTCATGTGGCGATAGTGATTTTTTACTTGACACTGTAAAACATTCCGTTGCCATTGTTCCGTTGTTGATGCTTATACCTTTGTGTCCACTACTAAGACATACTTGATTATTAAATTAACTACGTGGGATTTTCGACAACAATTCTTTTAAATGTTGCAACGCTACTTTTCTTATTGAGAAAATATTTTACTTGAGTTATTTCAATATTTGTTTTTATTTACTTTAAACCTATGAATTCACCAACATTATTGTTGACGTTTTTGCATGTATTTTTCTCAGGGTTATATCTTGTTAGCTGAGCTTTGGGAGGATTCGAGACGCGTGGATATCAACAAAACTCGAGGACTCGTTTTCTTCACATTCGATAGCTTTTTAACTTCAAATATGCAAAATGATTCACGTTTGAAATCTTGTAATCTTGTTAAATTATAAATTATTAGGACCTAATTTTACTCTGAAATTTTAATAATCGACGTGATCAATATTATTAACGTCCGTTTTTGAGGTCCCGTTTTGTAACTTGTGACTTTATAACTATAAAGTTAGCACCCAAAAGGGTATGTCCGCTGCGTGTTATGAATTTATAGGGGTGTTACAATTTCCCAGCCTGTTGAATTGTATTGCTATAAGTAGTTCTTAAAGCAATCCATGTAGTTTGAAATTTTAATACATTAGGCTATTCTTGAATACTTTTTACTTGAATTTCAATACAGCAGATCACTAACAGACGTGCAGACGTGCGAGTTCTTGTTTTTTAGATTATTGATGTTTTGATTTCATTAAATTACTTGTAGGTACCTTGGACTAATGAGCGTCCATTTTAGAAGAGAGAGTTGAACGCGATCATTGGCGCATGATTTACGTTGTGGCGAGAATATTCCTAGATAAATTTTGGTTGAATTCTAGTAATTTTTCTTTATGGTTATTTAGATGGAATTCTAAGGATTTAATTTATTTGAATTTTTGTATTTGCTTGTGTAAAGCTGAATTGAAGTTAGTCTTTATTACTTTAATTTGTTATTTATTGACATTTTTGGTTCATCTAAATCAGTTTATATATATTAAGTGATGTTATTTAAATTTCTTTATTTTGGTGGATAAATTTGTAAGTTTTGGAATTATAAAAGAATTTCAAATATATATATTTTTTAAAATATAGATTAAAAAAAAGACAGGTTTTGAGATAAAAACAAATCTTTTTACTCTATATAATGACAGGTTGGATGTTTATATAAAGACATGTTGCGAGAGAATCAGTGTCCATTTCTAATAAAACATGTGTGCTTATTTTAATATGGAGAAACCAATCCCACTTAGAGAGAAGAACCGTGTCCGAATCTTCTAAAGAGACGTGGTGGCATAACCGTGTTTTTAATTTAATGATTCGATCATGGAGATACCCCCCTCGGAGAGTGGTTCCTGCTATTTTGACCCGTTTCTATGGCTTTTTTTGTAGTAGTGTGAGGAACTGGGTCTTATGAAGCCCTTGTCAGAAAGTTCTTGGAGTTGGTCCGGTAATTCCTTCATTTCAGATGGAGCTTAAACTATAAGGTTGCTCCGTGCTACAAGCGCAACAACCAGTATCAAATCGTATTGGAACCCACATGTCGAGTAAGGAGAAAGAACTCTCGTCAAGGGTCCTCAAGAAATAACTTCAGGAAAATCTGCAAACGATTCTGTAACGTTCCTCAAGTCACTTCTTCTCCGACTTGTCTTCAGTCTCCTTTGTAGTAACATGTGAAAAAAAGACAGGACATCCTTTCAGCAAATATTTTTGGGTTTTAGTGCACGAGATGATGTTCAAACGAGTCTCGTTTCCTTGGTCGCTTCCGTCACCACGTACGATCACAACGTTTCCATTTCCAATTCCCCAGGGAATAAACGAACGATTTTTTACCGTACATAACAATGACAACTTGTACTTTGCCAACCAATCCATACCGATTATGACGTCGAGACAACCAAGTTCTATGGGCATTAAGTCTATGTTGAATGGGTGATTTAAGAAATTTAATGTACAACCCCGAATGATAGCATTTAACCAAATCATTTTCCCGTCAGCTAGTTCAACATCATAATAATGATCTAAGGTAGATGGTGTGATATCAATGTGGGAGCTAAATGCAGTAGAGATAAAGCTTCTATCGGTACTAGTATCAAATAAGACAGAAGCATAGCGGTTGTTTAGAAGGAACGTACCCGTAACGACGTTTGAGTCTGGGTTTGTCCCTGCACGGCCTACCGCATACACTTTCTCTGGAGCATTTCCATTTCCAACTGGGTTACCACGGTTGTTATTTTTCAACTTTGGACATCCCTCTTGAAATTTCCTTGGGATCCACATTCATAGCAAGTAGGTTTCTGACCTGCCCCAGTGCCCCTCTGATTGTTACTAGCATTAGTATTCGCAGGACTCCTACAGTCGCGGGCCAGATGGCCAACTCTGTTGCACTTGTGGCATTTGGGAGCACATGGACCATCGTGGTGATATTGCATTTAGCGCATAGGGGTTTAGATCCCCCGTATGGCTTCTTCTCACCAGATCCTGCAGTGTAGGCCCGGCCAGTGTTCTGCCTCTTGTTTTGTTGTTGTTGTTGGTTATCATCTTGTTTTCTTTTTGTTCTCTGTCTGACGTTCAGCAAAAGTACGGATTTTCTTATCCATAGTACAGTTGTTGTTTCAATAGCTCCCTGCTTTGTCTTAGGGCTTGATGCTACTACACTTTCAAGGATTGTCGGCAAACCACGACATTATCTATAATCTTGTCAGACTCTTCATGAAACACTCTAAAACACAGCAATGCTCAGTCCTGAAAATGTTGGTTGTACCTATCAGTCGGTACCTCTTCACATTTAAATTGCTACAACACAGCCTCATAATTTCTTAATCTGGGGGGGGGTAAAAACCCTCCGGGCCAGTACTTGGCAGTCATTTCTTTTTCAAGTAAGTCCAAGTCATTGCCTTACGCAACATCATGACAACAGTCGCTTAACGTTGGAGTTCCACCATGTAGTTTACCTGCCAAAGAGTCAAGTGGAAAACTTGATTGGTTCTCACGGAGCAGTTGCTTTACTACTAACACAGTTTCCATTTCTAAACCAGTTGGATCAATTCGACAATGCCTTCTGTGCCCTTTAAATTTAAAGTTGGCACTTCATGAAGTTGGGTAGTTGCACTTTTAGCAAACTGTTCTGTTCTTCAACACTGTTCCTCGAATTATGGTTGCCACTGCCATTCGTGTTTCGGTCAGCATCATGTGCTGTCAAAGCATCAGTGATAGCTCGTGATACCACTGTAGGTGCTGATTTAAATGAATACCATATAAAAAATATAAACACAGCGGAACATGCACCTATCAACGGATCCATAGTCATATGATCAATCAAAATAAAAACAACAATTATTACCTTTGTAGCATGATTGGTAGAATTAAAGAACAACCTTCTCTTATACACGATCCATCCAAGAAAACAATTGACCAAAGTAGATCACCTCTATGACTACACTTCATTGTATACCTCTTGGATGCTAGTCCTTAAACTCGTAACTTTGGATTAGACTTTGAATGAACAAGAATCAGAGTCACTGATCAAGAAAACAAAAACTCTTATCTTCTTTATGTTTATGCCATCCCTTTTATAGGAAGAGAGAGAGGAGAAAAACTTGGTAAGTATTTAATTGATTTGTAACTCATAATGACTAAATCAATTAGTAGTTATCATAAATCCAATTAACCATTAACCCCCTTGAGCTTTCCTTCTCTTTTCTTTTACATCTTAGGCCGGCCATATGGTGGGCTCAAATGGGCTTGCCATTTGTTTGCCCAGTCTAATAAACTATGTATATATGTGTGACCCCATAGGCTCACATGCTTCCAGCCGTATATTATTTATTATGCCATGAGCATACTCCAATAAAAAGTTTAGATCTTGGTATGTTTTGTGCTTCATTCGACTCATTTGACACAAAAGGGGTGCGTTTGGACATGAAAATAAGTGACACTTGTTTTGTGATGTGTTAGTGTACATAAGGTGTTTGTGATAATGTTTGTTAGGATGGTTTGGTGGTCAATATCTCGGTATAACCAAAACTTGTTTAACCGAGCTACAAGGGTTCAAAAACTAGCGAACATGTTAAAAAATGAGGTCCACCAAACCATGATAGGTCCACCGAACCTTGTGAGGTTCAACCAAACCTTATGGTTCAACCGAACCAGGGGGTCACCTATCACACCCCTAAATGGGGCCTAGACATAATACGTGTTCGGGGGCGTGACATCATACTATACATCACACAAGATCAAGAGAACGACCACTATATGGACGTTTGATAAAACATAACTCGTTGCTTTAGGTAAATCAAAATAAGTCTTACAATATTCTTGACATAAATAAAATAGTTTTAGCGGAAGCTTAAGAAAAATGCAGCGGAATCATAACATGTTTTTAAGATAACGAGTATTTAAGTTTAAAGATAAACATTCTTGAAAGACATCCAACAATGCATGCAACATCAAATAGCACTTCAAGAACAATCCAGCTAAGCACCTGAGAAAACATGCTTAAAACAGTCAACATAAAGTTGGTGACTTCATATGTTTGAATTTAGTATTAAGAGTGGACCACAAGTTCATAGCACGCATGTGACAGTTATAACAGATACAACTTCACATAGAAAGTATTTACTGTTGCACTAAGCTCATGACACCGAAGCTCAATTTAAAGTAGCACATTATATACCAAACAAGAAAATAACTGCCCTAGAGGTATCTGACCAAGATCACCTAGTGAAATCCGACATGGTATATATCCGTTTGTTCGTGTCTCCCCAATCTAGTAAGCACTACTTACCCGGATAGGGATAATTAGTCCCAATAGATCTATTTACAACATTCGCGCTTACTTAATCAATCCATCGGTTAAGAAATTAACGGTTCATGATAGTTTGAGCATTAGTGGTCTATTCACAACTTAGGCAACACGTAATCAGAAAAAGGGTAACATAAAGTAACTGTGTCCATAGTTTAAAAACAAGCAATGTTTCTCACCCTAAAGTAGTAAACTAAAAATAGTAAAACGTGGGGCTATGACCTCACCTTGAGTTAGTGTAGTGAAGTAGTGGGAAACTAAGAGAATAATCACACGGTAACGAACGACGGTACACGAACACGACCTAATAATTATAGTTGTCGGTTTAGAATTGGAATGATAGAGAAATACGGATAATGCATAAGTGTTTACTAAAATACTTCCGTTTAAGTGTCTTTCTAAATAAAACATTTGTGATCGTATCGTGGTTGTAATGTTTGACTAATAAGGTATATAGTAATATTTAGTATATAATACTATATAGTAACATTCGAGAAAATATATACATATTTATTGCTCGTTGTTCGACTTCTTACCCATTCCCTTATAAGTTGTTCGAAATGTTCTTATGTAAATGTTTTTCCAATTATTTCTT
>BQNB010123675.1:3577-14019 GCA_026074375.1 Tanacetum coccineum
GGTGAGAATACATACTCGTTTTACCAAGTAAACTCATTGATTTCTACTACATAAGCGTTACATGACTATTTTTACTAAAGCTTTTACTTGCTTACTACATGACTTCTAATAGATTTCTACTAATGAAGAATGGAATAGTCAATAGAAATTACGAACAAACACACAAAGAAGAGATAGACTACGAGAAATCTAATATGCGAAAATTAAAATCACATTTGAAATGATTTAAGCAATTAGAACTAAGTTAAACTATAATCAAAACCTAACTATTCCCCAGCAACGACGCCAAAAACTTGATATGCGAGGTGTGTGAGACTTCACACAAGAAGTTTTACAAACCCCTAGGCAGTGTACCTAATCGTTGCAGTGTAGTATAGGCAAGTCTCGGGGGTTGTTATCGTTCTCAAGGGGAATAGGTTGGGAAGGCTTGATCACGGTATAACAAAATTCTAAGGGTTGAGAGAAGATTATTTTTATGTTTTTATGTTTTATGAAAAGTAAGTAAATCTATGGTTTGAGATGTGGGTTTGTTTTAACAAATAATTAAACTAATATCTAATCCTACTAGTGATAACTTTATGATAATTAAATCGTATTTACTTAATCATGCATTACTAATCCAATTGCTTCTCCTAATCCTGTTGCCTTGTCACACTTGTGATGATCTGTGTAAGTATTTCCTAGGTCATGAACAGATTACACGAACCCGCCGTCTATTTAATATTTCGTTAAGGAAATGCACAAGTAAGGAAGTATGAAGACTATTACAAGGCCCCTAAGAGTATATTAAATTCTTGTGAAATATCTTAAGAGGGATCAACCATATTAGGGGGAAAGGTAGTATGAAGACTGTTACCTGATGGTATCCTTTCTACGCACTCGCGTTTCCCTATACGTATCAACAGCAATACAGACAAGAGATGGTTTTCTAAAGCCTAACGTGCACATTCATCAACAAGAAGCAACAGTAATAGGATCTACAATTAGACTTTCATGCAATCATAAAAAAATACAAAGGATGGTTTAGCCTCGCATGTTATAGATAAAGCAAGAAGATAAATCAATCACACAACACATAAACATGTTGAATGATTAATGATAAATGATCTTACTCGATTAAAACATGGATAGAAGGAGGTTACAATAGGGTTTTGAGGCCCTAAAGACGACCTTTAAAGCAGCTACAAAGGCTAGGGTTCGTCTCCTTAAAGTTATACAAAGTTACACACTTAAAACCTTAAACAGATTTATATTTATAAAGATGTCGACGCGACGGCGTCACTTTACAATCCTGACACCGTCGCCACGTAGATGATTCTAGATCGTCTTTAATTTGGGCACGTCCTAACGCCGTCACCATATTCCTGACGCCGTCACTATATAGATCACGACGGCGTTGCTTTATGCCTGCGACGCCGTCTCCAACCACTGTTTGCATAGATCTTCAAGAGATTTGGTGTAGGTCTATAATATTGTCTGTTTCTTCTCCAAATGAGCCCAAGTCACGTGTATTTCCTCCAAAAGCTATCCAATTGCTAAAAACCTGAAAACAAACGATTAAGCACATAATCTGGGAATATTTGCTTGATTTAGGGGGTTAAATGACCCTGAAATAGTCTATAAAATGACACCTCATCAAATACCCCTACATTTGGGATTTACTTGTCCTCAAGCAAATGGGCTTTTCTACCTAAAAAATAGCAATATGAGGGTCATTTAACCTACTCTTTAAAAGTATTTTACAACATAACCTTCTAGACCTCATAACTAAAAGCACAAAAAGTATATACTAGCACCTCACATAATTGTTTGGGATTCTCTCTTTCTCTCGGGTGTATAATAAATTATAACATATGGGAAATCAACCACTCATTACATGTATATAAATTACACAGGCTTGGTCAAGGATCAAAACCTTCACTTTAGGTGCAAACATTAATCATTTAATCTAAGAGGTTTTTAAAGGGTTGTGAGGTGTAGGTGTGAAAGATAACATTAACGGACAACTAAAACAGAAAACGAACGGATGAGTGAATTTGGAGTTGATGGGTTAGCTAATTATTTATAAGAATACACGTTGGTTTGGTTGTTAAGCCAAAGGCTCGAACAAAATATACAAACTCTATAAAAATCTACACCAATCTCTTTCTTTTTTCTTTTCTTGAGTCTAATATAAACATAAACATAAGCAAATGGCAGCCCGTACATTTTTTTCACTCTTTTTTTATATTTTTTTTATTCTTTTCTTTTCTTTTTTCTCATTTTTTTGTACACTTTTGCCTTGCCATTGCTTAAACATATAATACATCATGGGGGTTTATAGATACACCCCTACACTAGAACTTTTACATACTCGATTATTTACAATCTAACTAATGACCCGATTTGAGGTGGATCAAAATTACATGGAGCTTATTGAGCTCTGTTGGGGGTAATAAATTACTTCTTTCCCAATTATTCATAAGATGAATACTACCATGAATCCCAATCGTCCCAAAACTGTATTAACAAGGATAAGGACATAGCAACCGTGTACTTAAATAATTAACTTGGGTTAAAACAAAAATGTACTAAAAGTGAGTACATATAAGGTAGGTTAAGGCGATTTAGGTGTAACGATTAGTTTAAGGGTGACAATGCTCTTCATTAATAGTCCAGCTTAACCAGTGACAATGCTATTCATTAATAGTCCGGCTTAAACAGAAAATTACGAGAACTGTGGAAAGGATAGGCTCAAAGGATTATACTAGGGGTATCCTGCACTAAAAATGAGTGCATGGCAAGGGTGTGGGATAGTTATATAGTCGGTGTGACCATCATACACTAGTACAAATCTGGGATTTGGTCACACATAGGCAAAATGGAACGGCCACTGGTATGTGCTTAAATACACATACCTTTTACCTAATTAAACGAGCTAAAAAGACCAATAATTACCAAAAATACAAGAAAAATGCAGTGTATATGTGTGTTTTGTCAATTGTGTCTTGCAGGTAATGGATATTCAATAAAAGGACAAAAAAAAACAAAGCACAACAAGACAAAAACCGAGTACGAATGGAAAGAGTACAATGAAAATATGAGACCGAAGGCATGTACCAGTCCTCAACATGGGCACAACCCTAACCTATTTTATTGGGGTCAGCCCATTAGCCTATAAACCTAAGCCTTTAACCCCTTTATAATTCCTTAGTCCAAATCCATTATCCATAAACCTTTATCTAATTCCTGGGCCCAAGTTACAAATCCAAGCCCAACAATTAAAATCATATCACACGGGTCAAACATTGGTCAGAGTTATTATTCACCTATCACTTTCCCTCCTCAATTTTACACAGACAAACGAACACACACTTAGGGTAAATACGATTCACCCAATCCACACTCGTTCTCTATTGCTTCTAGAAGCTCACTGACATCTCTGACATCCAACTTAGCCACGTTGGCGATCCCAAGCAAAATGATTGGATGATGGGACGTGTCATCAAATCAAGGGTCAAAATTATTAGATTTGTGGCGGTTTAGAATGAAAGGCCAGAATTGAAGATTGTGGAGCGTCTCAAGGGCCTAGAAGCTTCACTACATCACTATATAAGGAGACCTCCTCACACAGATTAAGAGTGTCTAATATCTAGCTTATTGTCTTTTTTAGTAGCTTGTTTTGTAATCTTTTAGCTTATAGTCATTTTCCTAATGTAATTTCTTTCAAATCTTGTAATCCCTTTTGAGTATTAATAAAAGACAGTTTCATCTTGTTTTAAATTCTGTTTTTTTCTATTAAGTTAAATGTGGTTTGAATTTACTTAAATAAGCTCAATAAGCCCTTTATAACTAATAAGCTAGTTCTCACTCAGTTTAGCTTTCTAAAATCTAAACTGAATAAGTCATTCTCTTAGTTTCAAGAAAAAGGTATATTAAGCTAATTTGGATGATAAGCCAATTATGGATGGGCTTATGGGTTCACCAGCTTATCTCTGATAAGTTGGAGCTTGTAGAATAGCTCTAAGAGCATTTAAGTGCTTGTTTAGAGCAAAGGACTATGGTATGATCTCTTTTTACTTTTAAAAGCTTAATTTCCATTTTAGTTTGTAATTCTGCTTATTGCTTGCTTATTATTGCTTAGTTGTGCTTATTTAGTTTCATTATAGCTTAAAATGTTAGTTTATGGTTTGGTTTTAGTTTTAATAGAGCTTAAAATGATTCTGCCAAGTTTTTAGTTAAAACTGCCTTGTTTTTAGTTAAGACTGCTTATAGGATTAGATTATTATAGAGTGCTTATTTTCCTTAAGTTTTTGCTTTCTTGTCCTTAAGTGTCATTGTACTAAATCTGTTTAAATATTTTAGAGCTTAATTTGGTCTAAGTTAGCTTAAAATTGAAATTCAATAGTTTAAAGGGGTGTTTGGGATAAGGTTTAAAATGGGTCAAAATAGGTTAAGTTGTTTTTGGTTTTCAAGTAAGTTTGCTCAGGCTTTAATAAGGTCTTAATACTAGTCTTAAAAAAAATTCAGAATAGTTATGCTTAGTTTTGAAGTTTGTTTTAACCAAATGTAAGTTCTGTTAGTTCAAAAGTTGAGCTAATATGCTTATTAGCTGATTTCATAAAATGTATGCTTAAGGAGTTGATTTAGTGCTAAGAATGGGTCTCATTTTGGTTATTACAAATCTGTTTTGAGTTTTAAGACTTTGGAATACCTTTTGAGAACTTTAATTCCAAAAACAGTCAAGTAAGATTAGTAGCTTTAGCTCTTAGAGTCCCTATATTGCAGATCATAATGTGGTTAGATTCTAGCTTATCCTAGGTTAAATTCTGCTGAAATTAGCTTATTTTGATAGGAACTTAATAGTATCAAAAGTATTTTAGAGTCTTAAAAGCTTAAGTTGCAATTTAGTATTAAAAAGTCAAAGAAAAAGTCATGTATGCAGTCACTTTTAAACAGGATTTCTAGCTTATTTATGGGTCTTAATTTCTAAAGTCTAGTTTATAATTGCTTATTGAGTTAAAGTCTTTAGCTGATTTGAGTCTTTAGCTTTTTCTTTTGCTTATTCAGTTTTAAATTTAAGCTGCAAATTAGCTATTTCATATCAAAAAGGCCAAAAATAAGTAGTTTTGTCTGTCATTTTCATCTGCCTGTTTCTAGCTTATTTCTTTTTCTCTTTGCTTAATTCTAGCTTATTTAAGTCTTTTGAGTCATGTTCTTAATCTGTTTTTGCTTTTTGGCTTTTTATGAGTGCTTAATGGTCCTTAAAACTTAGCTTAAAATTGGTAATTTGTCCTTAGAAACTGCCTTTTTATTTCTGCTGTCCTTATAGCTTTTTAGAGTATTTTAGCTTATTTCTTATTTATAGTCTTCAAAGTTTATTAGGTTTAGGTCTTGGTTTGTTTTAGCTTATTTGCTCTTTCTTAGTTGCTTATTTAGTCTAGTAGACAAAATAGTTTAGGCTTAGTGTTTAAAAGCTTTTTAGCATTTCTGCCATTTTAGTTAGCTTATTACCAGCTTATTTTGAGATTTTATAAAAAGTGTTTTTATTAAAGTTAGTTAGTGTCAGCTTATTGTTAGCTTTTTCTTAAAAAAATTTAAAAAAATAAAAAAAATAGCAAAAAGCAAGGGCCAGGACTCGAACCTGCGACCTTGCCTTCACACACACTCACTCTTACCATTGCGCCCTTGGGTCTTTTTCATAAGACCATTGGGCTATTGGATTTATAAGGTGTATTTGCAGTTTAAGCTTATAAGCTATTTCAGCTGATTTCTAGCTTATTATGTGTGCTTATCTGTTCTTTCTTTTTACCATTATCTTAGCAATAGTCTTAAATATTTTCAATAATTTTTTCCAGATTTTTATAAATTAGTTTAGCATTTTTAATTAATTTTCTAGATTAAAAGTGTTTTTAATTCATAATAAATAAAATAAAAGTCAAAAAAATATAATTCTTTTTTCTAAAATTATTTTTAGTCATTTAGGATTTATAAAAAAAATTTAGGGTTAAATTTTAATAGTTTAGGTAATTAGTCGCGTTTTATAATTCCCGTTATCATTTTTAGCTTAAATCC
This sequence comes from Tanacetum coccineum, assembly GCA_026074375.1. Lineage (NCBI taxonomy): Eukaryota > Viridiplantae > Streptophyta > Magnoliopsida > Asterales > Asteraceae > Tanacetum > Tanacetum coccineum. Next base: position 9,632 of record BQNB010123675.1, read on the forward strand.
TTATTTGCTTTAATTGTTTGCTTGCCTTTATTTGTTTTTGCGTTTCATAAGTAGAAATAGAATCCAAATTCAAATCTTTGAAATTATTCAAACACGCGATCACGAACCAAAACGAGATTCTCAATTCACGCTTCGTCGGGATACGACTCGGGAAGATTTTGAATTTTACTTTGGATAAAAGTAATTTTTAGAAATCCTCTTGGAATACTTATTACTATATTATAATTGATATTATCCTTATATACATATCGGGACGAATCAATTTTTGGTGCCGTTGTCGGGGAGGTGTGTATCGAATATCGCATTGAAGTTTGAAGATTAGTGTTTTGAAGACCCTTCCTCGTGAAGTTATCATTTTATTATATTCTTTTATATAAAACTAAAAAATACAAAAAATATTTTATTTTTCTCGATTTATTTTCGTAGATTTATTAGAGAAAACCAAAAATACTTTTCCTAAAGTATTTAAAAAACCAAAAAAAAATTGTAAAACAACAAAAACAACCATTGTGTCACTTGTGAAAACGGCTAAACCAGCGTACAACCTTTTTCTTTATATGGCCCAATATAAACACTAACATCATACAAGCACCACGGATGGAACTCACCTCCTTCACCCACAAGCTGCTTACAAGCACCACAATTCCATCTCTTGGTCTTTAAAATTGGCCACATCTCTTTCTTTTTCTCCAAACCAGCCGCGACACCACAAGGATGATCCACATCCTTCATGATAGTTTCTAGCTTACATGACTCATTCCTTAGCACCGGCACCCCCTAGCTCCTCCACATCAACCCTAGCTGCTCCCACATGTCCAAGACTTCGCCTCTTATGTTTCCTTGCTTCCAAGGGAATCCGAGTATAAAAAGGGTACACCACCCTTCATTTCAACTCATCCCCACATCTCTCCTCTACAACACACAATAGCAGCAAATCTCTGCTCAATAAGATTCCTAAGATTCCCCAATAACCATAACCAAGAGAACGATTTGAAAAGCCCCCCCCCTTGAAGCCCCGAGACCTCAATCCTAGCGTACAAAGCAAAATCCCCATTATCGAACCCATTATCAATCATTAAGCTCGAAACCAGGTTCCATAAACTCACCTACTATTCTTATAACTCTATAATGTACATATATTATAATATACTCTTGTTACAAGCTTTTAACTTAAAAATCACTCGTTCTTGAGTTTTGATCCAAACCGTACCTTATAAACCCTAATTTTGCGTTTTCATTAAATCTATAAGCCTAAAAGGTACACTGAAGCGTTATAAGCTATTCTAATAAGCTTAACTAATGATATTATAATCACTTTATAAAGTCTTGATAAAATTTGAATTAAAAACCTACGCGTTTTCGTTTAAAAACCCTAATTCGACCCGTTTTGATTTCTACTTAAGCTAATCCTTTTTTCTAAACTTTCATTACGTGAAAACTTCTTATTTTAACTTATATTAATAAGCTATCACCTAAAAATATCATTTGGAATCTTAAAATAAGCTTGCATGGCGTTTTTGAACTGGTTTTGCAAAGTAATTCCATGCAATGGTAATATCGACTTACTTCTAAACTTATAACTAGAAGGACTAAAAATGTCATTTTATCAAAGTTATAACTATAGGGGTCTATTAAGTCACTTTCCAAAAGTACATAACAAGATTACTTGTACATCTTTTAAACTAAAGGCCAAAATTGTAAAAGTGAAAAACTCTAAGGGTATATTTTGCCATTTTTCATCTTAAGGGTCTAAAATGTAACATTTTGAAAAGTGTAAAAATGTGTTCAAAACCTTATAAGACATAACTTTAATTAACGCTTGACGTGCTTATCATTTCCAGTTATTGAGCAAAACGCTTAAAACCTGATTATGTTATAACTATTATATAATTCATCATCGATGTGCTTTTAAAAATCCTATCTTAATCTATATCATAACCACAATACTAGAAGAGCTCAGATTAAGGGTTTACCATCTTGGTATTACGTTCCTGACTGAGTTGTTGGTTTACAATTTAAAGAATGCCCTGACTCCTCAACTTTTAACTGATATGACTTCTGAAATAGATAGCCTGAACTGATCAATAATTCTAAATCTCCAATCAAACAACTCATTAACAATATATAAACTCTTTGAACCTAAGTTCTAGAGTCCAATCTTTCCTAGACTTGACATATTTACTCAGGTTTTGTGACATGGCTGTTTACTATCATTTTGCTATATCAATCTTCCCTGTTAAGATTGTGATAAGGTCATCAGCTTTCATTTTGGAATATTTATTACAACCACCTATCAGGTGAAGTTCATAAACCCGCGAGGGGATACATGCTTGTTACAAACTCTTTTACATACTCATTTATCTTATAACAATGTGATTACTTTTCAAAGACTTAATGAGTTCATAACCTCACATTTCAATCTTTTAAATACTTTATAAACCTGTAATACCTGCTATAAACCATGAATACAAGTGTTTCTAACTATATGCTATCCTGAATAATATTGCCTAAGTACATGGAAAGTCTCTTTTGGGTAGTAATCTCCCAATATCTCCTTTGGGTACTATCTCCCAAATTCTCTTTGGGTAGTATCTTCAATATCTTTTGGTAATATCTCCCATCAACTCTTTGGATTAATACTCCTAGTATCTCTTTTGATAGTGACTCCTAGTATACCTCGGTGAGGCTTCTGATTCTATTAAGTTAAATATATTATTCATGAGCTTCCGATCAAAATAAGGTTTCTCCATGATAATAATGTTCTCCATGATAATAATATTCTCCATGATAATAATATTCTCCATGATAAATAATGTTCTCTATGATAAATCCCTGAATGCGAATATTTCCCATATGATAACTTGTATTCAACTATCACATTTTCAAACCTTATGAATTTCACTCAACCTTTTTGTGTTGACCCTTTTAAGATGTTTATCACCAAGTAATTGAGACAATTTATAGCATGGAAAGGTGGGCATGGACTTGAAGATGGCTAAAACTTGTTTATCATTCATATTTAATGTTCTAGATTTTAGGACCTCCCTGCCTTTGTAAAATCTCTGATTTTAATAAATGATAGCGTATCTTTAAAAACGTCTCTTTTGAGGTCTTTTTCTAATGATTGTGACTGATGTACTATGAAGTAATACCGCCAGATTAGCTTCCGCTTCTAAATTTAAAAATATGGGTGTTACACAGGACTCGAACCTGCACCTTTGCCATTCACAAAGACACACAACAACTTCCCGGTTAAACGGTAAAGCTAAACGAAACGTTTAAAAATTCAAATTACTACACGGAAACGGCTACTTTAATGAACGGAAATTCTCAGGTTGTCACACTTAGTTGGACCGGTAGGTGACCCGTATATGTTTCAGCAATCATGCTCTTAATTAACTGATAAAGATTTGAATAGTGGACCACCAGTATATAAAACACCGTCAAACAATAAGTGGGTAAAGTTCCGTTGGGCTAGGGTTTTAACAGGATCACCATCTTGACCGTAAACTCCATCTTGACCGGGTACACTTCTCGTTAAAGTGTTGTTTTAGGTTTGTCGGCTAAATATAAATTTAAAACTTGATAATCAAATAATTGACCCTACACGACAGCACATCAGGTTTTTGGCGCCGCTGCCGGGGAGTGAATTAATTAAACCTTATTCTTATCAGTATTTCTAACCATTAATTAATTTAATTTAGTTTAGTGTAATCTAATTATTTAAATTTTGTTTGTATTTATTCGCATTGTGTGTTTAAAATTGTTTGTTTAAATTCTCGCATTTAATTGTTTTTAAATAGTATTCTGTTCTGACTGATCACCTGATACGCCGTATCCACCAGTTGGATACGACGTATCAAACCTTCTGATCAGGACAGCGTATTGAGTTTCACAGTCTAAACGGCGTATCTGTTTTCCAAGCAATACGGCGTATTCTGAGAACTCAATACGGCGTACTGGTATTCAACAGACCTATACGGCGTATTCACATCAATTGAATACGGCGTATTTGTCATCTGATACAGTAACAGTAATAATTTTTTGCTTTTGATTTCCTGTCTTATGTGTTCCCTTTCCCAAGGGCACATCCTACTGATTATTTATGCTTAATTACAGGAAACCGTTTGACGAACAATGGCTAAACCTATTCCGAATAATGCTCAAGGGCAAAATCTGTTGAACCAAGCAACATGAAGATCAAATTCAATAAGGAGTTATTAATTGAACTACAAAATAATACTTTCATCAAAATTTGTGAAGAAGATGTGATCGGACATATCGACAAAGTTCTCGAAATACTAGATTTGGTCAAAATATCCAGTGTGGACCCTTTTCAACTCCGCATGAAAGCCTTCCCTCTCTCACTTTCAAAGGGCGCAAAAGAA